>RJWM01007751.1:0-20798 GCA_004363535.1 Dasyprocta punctata | reverse complement strand
AAAAAGCCAAGGTATTGTTATATAAAAAATTGAATCAAGGCTTATATAAAACTTGGAAACATAGATGTTACAGGTTTGTCAGATGATTGTGTCTTGTTTCAGTTTCCTATACATATAATTTGGATTTAACTGTCTGTTGATGTCTCTGATACATTTATATTACTATGTTCCTTTTTCCTATGACTAACATTTTAACATAAGTAGATTTCTGACAAATGGGTTAAATTAAATTTGTTGGTAAGCTAAAACACAAGTCTGCAGAAGTTAGCGTACATTTTGCCTATGTTGATAGCCAAAGAGGAGTATATTTGTCTCTTTTAGATCTTCATAATGCAATATTCAGTGCTTACTATGTTTTAAATATTGCAATTAATAATGAACCCCCAGAGAAATGGAACCTAAGACCAATTCTTTCTAAATCTCTTTTGTTACACATGGCTAGAAGGGTGTTAACACTGACTTCTAAGGATCTTTTCACATCCCCAAAAATATGGGCTGACTATTGGGACAGGACTATCCTGGCAAGGAGGGATGATCCAAACCAAAATCACATGTTGATTAATTGGTGATGCCCTCTGACAAATCTTTCAGTGATAAGGAAGGAGCACTGTCAAAATAAAAGAATAGAATTACTAGGTCAACACTACAAAATGTAAGCAGAGTCAAGATTTTGTTTGTTTGTTTGTTTATAAATCATCTGTATGTATGATTGCCTCAAAGCAAATGTCTTTCTACTAGGCGGAGCTCGTGCATTTTACAGGGGGGTCCATTTAGGCAGCTACAAAGAAAGAAAGCAACAACAACCATCCCCTCAAACCCAAAACCCTGTATTGGACGAGGGAGGGGAGAGAGAGACAGAGAGACAGAGAGACAGAGAGAAACACAGAGACAGAGAGAGTGACACAGAGAGAGAGAGACAGGACAGAGAAAGACAGGGACAGAGACAGGCAGAGAGAGAGAGAATCTTCCCCATATTTTTTAAATGGTTGTCTTCTAACTTTGACTCCTTCTTGCATTCTGCTTTCCAGTTTAAAATCGTACTTCTACTTTCAGGATCAAGAAGCTGGCTCCTCTTACTCATATGCCTCAGATTCTGTGCACTAATCCAGAAATGAAAAGCCAGTCAGTTGACATGGTATCCCAAATCCCTCAGAAATGAGGAATGAACCAACGATGAGGACCATAAACCATGAATGAGGAAAGAAGCAAAGCTTCTTTGAAACTAGGAATTTAGCAAGGTTTAATTCATTATTTTTCCACTCTGTTGCAGCTCTTACAGCTAATCATCTCATACCAGACTGGACACAAGTCCCCACTCCACTGTCCTGTGCTAATAAAACTCCCTGAATCAGAATGCCAAAATACCTGTATACGTGTGGGTTTCCTGGCCCACCACCTGCTTGAGTATAGAACCGTGCATTTTTTTTACTTTTATTTTATGTTAATGATCCTTCCTATAAATTGCAACACTACACTGGATTCCAGGAGGGCAGGTTGAAAATGACTGCCTTCCATGTTGGGATCAAACCACTAATCAATTAATATTTTACTTCACCATCCTTTCTCTCATTTGTTAATTAGATATCTTATGTAGATAAGATTCCAAATTCAGTTTCTTGGGACCACCGGTGTTAAGTCTCTGCTTGGAATCCCTGGTACAATGCCCAGATCATTCTGTTTTCATTATACCTCTCCCCCAGAGTCTTCTGATTCCCTTATCCAGGAGTGTACATTTTTCTCAGAATGGAACACAGTATGATATATGATATTATCTACCTGTTTGTAATGTGCAGGGTGGGTGTTTAATAAGCAAGACCTATGACTACAGTCATGACACTTGGTCATTACTACTCCTTAAGCCACAAGATTATTCTTTTGGCAGCCAAAACTGACAACAAAGCCAGGCGTGGTGGTGCACACCTTTTCATCCCAGCACTCGGGAGGTTGATGTAGGAGGATCGTTGTGAGTTCGAGACCAAGCTGGGCTACAAAGTGAGTTCAAGGCCATCCTGAACTGCATAGTGAGACTCTTTCTCAAAAAATAGGGCTAGGGATTTAGTTCAGTGGTGTAAGCAACTTCCTGGCAGGTGCAAGGTTGTGAATTCAAAAAGGAAACAAAAACAAACAAACAAACAAACAAAAAAGGGACAATAGAAGCAGGGAGGAAACACCAGGAAAAGGGTATCCTGTTTCTGAAGCTACCAATTGCCGAGAAAAACCCGAATGAAAAAATATGCAGAAATGATTTTTCTCCCTATTCTCTAATAATACACTCAGGAGGCAAAGTTGACATAGTAGCTTTGAAAACATAGCAGGATTATAGGTGCTTACTGAAGACCAGTGTTTAGTGGTACTGAAGCTCTGTGAAGAGAGGGACAGGCTCCTCAGTGGCATTTTTGGTCATTGAGGCAGGGAGGGTTATTTGCTGAAGATCAAGGGTTTCCTGATCCTCAATGCCTGTTCAGTGTGGACTGGAGCCAGATGGCAGGTCCTGCACACAGGTGGGGATCTGAGAAGAGCTCTCTCTGGACTGCCCCTCTGTGACTCTGAGACCTGCTTTTTTGGAGTTGCCCCTACCCTGCTGTGGACCTAGAAAGCTGTGGCCACCACATGATGTACTGAAGAATCTTCACTGAAAAGGGGTTTTCACAGCCCAGCTTTATGGAGACCACTTTTACCAGGGCCAACAAACCCCAACTTGCCCTTGTGGTCTCAGAATATTGAGCTCAAGGATGCCACCTCTGGGTTTGAATTAGAATCTTCTGAAATAGTGTGAAACTTCAGATGTCAGAACACAAGTGAGACCAGCTACACAAGAAATTCTAGGGTTGAACCTGGGTTGGGAGCTTTTCCAAGAGTCTCACAGGATTCCAATGAGCAGTCAGGTTGAGGTTCACCTCCTATACCTAGCCTCACAACACTTGAGGCCTGAAGAGATAAAGTAATTTCCCAGCTTCAGTGTGACAAAGCTTACACTGATATAACATTTTCTGCAAAGCAGGTTGGTCTGAGCATTTTATATTATTGTAGAACTCAAGAATCCAGAGAAACTTCAGGAGAATAAGGATTTATTAGGTATACACTTGACTCAGCAGACTTGTGTCCAAAGACTGAGCCCTGAACTAAGAAGGGCTATAGTTTTGCATGTGTTACAAGGGTGTTGATCTTGTGGCATGTAACTTGGGGATGGAAAAGCAGAACAAAGTTGATGTGTCAAGTTGCGTCCAGTTGCTGTGGTTCATAAAAACGGAACATTATGAGAACAGGAGGTTCTAAAAATTTATTTACAAGGACAAAATAGCTGCTTTTATCTGTATTAGAGCAAAGAACAATAGCTCTAGGGCGGAAGAAGTTTGAAGAAACCAAAATTTTTCATTTTAAGTCTTGCTTCAATATGACTGTGCTTCAGTATGACACAGCTCACATGAATGAAATGTTTTCTGCAAAGGAGACTGTGGAAAGTACTTTAAATGAGTTTGCTCCTTGAATCTTGGCCATACTGTGTGAACGACAAGTGAGGAAACCTAGGTTCATTGTGGGTAGGGCTTTGTGAAAGGTCAAGGGAAGTGGGCCATGGAGCTTGGCACAAGCCGTAGAGTTCTGGACCCTGAACCCTGACTGTTGGGTGTTTGATATAGGGTAAAAATCCTGCCTACCTCAAATCCAAGACTTTCTGCACAGTTTCTTCAGTCCTCACACAATCCTGAATCAGGATCATGACCATTACATGGTAATATAGATGGGAAAATTGACTCTAGGGAAGCCAAGCCTCACCCAAGACTGAACGGCTGATAGGACAATCCTATTGGGTACTTACGGTCTGTTCTTCAACAGTCCTTCCTTATCCTCCTAACACCCTTAAAATGTTGTTAAGTCATCATCACATTTTACAGGTGAGGAAACTGAGACTCATCCAGGGGCATGAGGTGGCTCAAGGATGCATAACTTTGTAATAATATTTTGATCTATTGGTGCCTGCTCGGTGCCAGGATGTTTGCAGAGAGGACTTCAAAGCCTTTTTCCTTCTTAGAAGGAATCCATGATTCCTGCCATTTCACAGATGAGAAAACAGGCTGAGAGAAAAAAAAAAGGCACCATATCTTTGTCCCCTATTATGTCTTGCTGAGTATTTCTAATACCTACAATGGTTTTGTGCTTTTTGGTTTGTTTTTTTGGTTTTGCAGAACCGATGTCCTGACTTTTGGAGGCCCAGCAATTACTACCACCTCACTTCTTCCATTTGAGATTCTTTCAGATTTCTGAGGGAAACACCCCTCATGAAGTCCTGCCAACCTAAGGAAATAACAGCAACTCTGCTTCCAGAGATCCCACACTTTCCCTGGGACCTGCTCCTTCTGCTTTATGTCCACTGCTCAGTGAAGGAGTCACACATCTCAGTGAGAGTAACATCCTGTGTTCCTCACAGGCACTGAAATGTGTCCCTAAAGAGGGACACATCCTAAGACTGTAGCAGGATCTTCCTCATCTAGGGATGTCAAGCCAGCACTGTCTCCCCCACAGAAATTTTCTTGGGGTCTATTGTGGTTTTAATGTCTGTTGGTGGAGCACAGAAAAATCACAAAGATTCAGGAGAGGGCTGGAGCAATTCTGTTCACTGGGGCAAGCACAGTGTGTATTGCAGAGAGTAGGGCTGTGGGTAAAGCTGCTAGGATTATACCTGCCTCCCTCCCCCAGTCACAAGTCAGGGCTCCCTCTCAGCCACAGTGTCCTAGTCTTTAATGATGCAACAAAACTCTCCTGCAATCTTGGTTCAAGGAGAAACTGCCATGACTAAGAGGCAGCATCTGTCATGCTGTCACTCTGTTCATCCAGGCTTCCTCCTTTCTCATGTGGCCTAAGGTGGAGCAATGGCATGACACAGAGGAACAAGTGCCTGACCAACAGTCTGAAGACTGAGTCAGCCTAAGACACTTGCTGACTGTGATTACCTAGGGATAGAAGGCACAATGTTGAAACTCCCGAGTCTTTCTTTACCAGGGAAGATGGAATGAAGCCACAACTCGGCCTATGTCCAGGGGTTGTTAGGACAACTGACTGCTGTCACATCTGGAATGGAAAGTTAACAGCATCCACATAAATGAAAATATATTTACACTCTGACCCAGCCACCTCTTCCATTGTAAACTTTCCTCCTGTATGGAATGATGGATGTACAAGTTCATCCTCTGCAGCACTGTCAGAGTAGGCCATGACTGGGATCAATTTAAACATCCACCTACAGATGATTGAAATGTTTTATGACATTTCCTTTTGAAGAAGCAACTTGCAGCTGTTAAAATAATGGAGCAGCTCTCTACATCCTGGTATGGAATCCTAATATGGTATTATGATCTGGCTGACATTTGTGAAAGGTTTTCCAATCACAAAGAGCCTTTAGATCTGAATGTGAGGGGCATACAGAACTGCTGGGAAATAGATGAAGTGCAGAATGCTGTGTCTCTGCTCTGTAGTTCTGAACCTCCAGTGTGTACCTCCTGATTCCTCTGTGGAAACAATGTGCATGCTGGAGCAGCTTTTAGCATGGCAGAACTGAAATGTGAGTTCTTCTCCTCATCCTGGTACTAACTGGTTATTTCTGGTCCTCAGACTCACATCTTTAATCAGATTGGGCTGGATGGTCTGAAGGTTGCTCTTGTCCCAGAATTAGACATTAGAAAGATGATTTTGGCTGTGGGCATGAAACACAAAGTGAGCATCTTAGCTGTCTCAGTGAGGGCTTCTTATGTCTCTTGCTTGGGTTGTCTTTTCCTGAGAAAAATACCTAGGCAGTTTCAGAGTCCTCAGTACCTGCGAGAGGCTGTCCCTGATATACAAGTTTTGGAAGGCAGACCTAAGGAAAGTCCCGACATTGTGACATTTCTCCACCCATGGCATTGGAATCAAAAGGGAGCCTCAGAGTGTCAGGAATATTCTCAGTAAGTTTTCTATAGAGAAAATAGAAATAGTCCCTGTCTTTCACCTCTGCAGGGGAGCACAATCTTGGCAGGTGATGATCTTCAGCCAGAGGAGCTTCCTTCTGTTTCTCTGGCCTACAGAAAGGGTCCTGGGACATAGTAGGCCCTCAGTGCTGTGGCATAAGAAAAGACTCGCACTCAGAGAGGAAGCTATACCTGGGAGTGGTAGGTGAGATCTGGCTCTAGACTGGGCAGCTCCCTCAAACTATCAGTGTCCTCCTCTGTGGAGACAAAGGTAGGGGTAGAGTGTAAAAGTAGAATGTTGTGCAGTAGTTACCCAATGGCTGCAGATGCTCTCTATTTACTTGGCAGGGAGCCTTGAGGTAATAACATCGACTGCAGGCCTCAGCTGCCCTGATATATGAGTGACATTAAATCGTGAATATGCGCTTCTTCACTGATGACCACAGAATGCAGGTTATGATTCCTGACCTACTGTCATACATCAAGAAACGAAGGAAGCCCACACTGTACTCACCACTCACAAACACCTTGGTGCCTCCTCCAGACTGAAATTCCTTCTCCTGAAAGCCTGATGTTTTCTGGAACTTGACACAGTAGTAGGTACCGGCATCTGCAGGGGTGACGTTACTGATGTGGATCAAAAAGTCCGTGTTGTTTCTCAGTGTGGTGTCTGCCACTTTTGTGACTCGTGGAAAGTATCCTCCTTTGTGATTGTAGATTAACTCCCGGCCTTGTCCTTGCCCCCTGAACCCCAGGATGGGCCCCACAGGGAGCAGGGAGGTCACAGTGCAGTGCAGAGTGGCTGCCCCTCCTGCAGTGACAAACACTAACTTCTCAGGCTGAATCACCTGCAGAATCTCCTCTGTGGCTGTTGGGAGGGGGAAACACAGAGAAGTCATCATTCATCCTGATGGCTCCTGTGCATTTTCTAAAGTTACTCAGTATAGAATTTCAGTGACTGACAGCACACTATGAGTGCATACTGGAGCTCAGTACATTGCATTTGTTATCGCATTTAACCCTCACATGAACTGCTCTTTATGAACAAACTGAGGCCCACAGGGTTTGAATAACATGACAGAGTATGGATTTAAGTGCCACTGGCTTCCTTGAAAGTCTCATGCCAATATCATCTATCATCAAATATTTGCTATTCTTCACATTCTGAACACATGGTGCCCTGGACGTGGCATAGGGCAGAGTCATGACATTCCTTTAGATTACTGAGTTCTGAGCAGAGGTGGAGGTGTCATCAATGGGACATACATTTGACTATGGGAATCTATGGGCAAGTTTCCCTCTTACACAGAGATGCTCAGGATGGTGTTTGTTCTGTCAGCCTATGGGAGAGTGGTGCATAGAACTTCCAATGTGCAATAACATGCAACTTAATAAGAAGTGATACATTGCCTTAAGCCCCTAGGACCTTTTGCTCACATTATACTGATAGTTAAATCATGTTATAATGATTTTGTCAGGTCTGCTACTTTGACAAGTTACTGGCAATTTACTTCATTAAAATGACAAAATTATCCCCTCTTGAATCTGGACATCCAAAGTCCCAATGTAGTGTCATTTAGTAACACACATATATTAAAATACAAGAATATTGAAAGTGCCAGAAAAATAATTCTAAATTTTATTTATAATCACAAAAGTTGCAGAATAGCCAGTGTAACCTAGAACAAAGTGAGCCATGCAGGCTACATGATGATACCAGAGTTTAAGGTACACTGTATAGCTGTAGTAAGAAAAACAGCATGGTCTGATGTAAGAACAGACATGTAGAAGAGTGGAACAGAACAAAAGACAGAGGAACAAACCCAAACACACACAGCCACCTGATTGTGGACAAAGAAGCCAAAATATACATGGACATGAAACAGTCTCTTTAACAAACAACTCTAGGAAAACTGGAGAGCCACATCAAAAAATTGAAATTATATTCCTGTGTCTAATTCTGTGTTAAAATCAATGAATATAGAACAAAGATCTAGGCATAAAACTAAAAAAAATGATGCTGAGTGGAAGAAACACAGGGGAAACACTTTAAGCCATAGCTAAACACAAAGACTTCCTGAATATTCCAAAAGCACAGAAAATAATATCAAAAATAAAAATGGGGCTACATCAAATTAAAGCATTGTGTTTGGCAAAGAAACAACTACCAGAATGAAGAGGCAAATGGGAGAAAATCTTTGATAAGTACTCTTCTGACAGAGGATCCGTATCTATAATACATATACAACTCAGGAAAATTAAACTGTATAAAACAAACAGTGCAATACAAACTAGGAAACAAACTCAATAGATATTTCTCAATAGAAGTGCTTAAATTAAAATATTGGTGTTTTGTTTTGCTTGATTGGAACCTTTTGGCTTTCTATTGATTTGGTCCTTTTCTGTTGCCTTTACTAAGATAACAAATTATTCAAGGGTTTTTGGAGGATGGTTGTTTTAAGCAGTTCTGTTTGGAATGCAGACATCAAAACCTGTCAGGCTGTTTGGAAATAAACAAAAAAAGATAAAAAAGTTCTTTAGAACCAAGATTGTGTTATACAAAACTTTGGATGAAGGCTTATAAAAAACTTGAAAATAAAAACTTTACAGTTTAGGCATATGACCAGATGGTTTTAACTTGTTTCAGTTTTCCATACAAAAAATTTGGATTTAACTGTCTGTTGATGAATCTGATATGTTTCTATTACTATGTTCGTTTTTCCTCTTACTAAAACTCTGACCAGTAGATCTCTGATAAATGGGCTAAAATTAAATTTGTTGGTCAGGTAAAACACAAGTCTTCAGAATAGTTAACATATGTTTTGCCTACTTTGCTAGCCAACGAGAGATACATTTATCTCTATTATATCTTCAGAATGCAATATTCAATGCTTTCTATGTTTTAAATGTTGCAATTAATAATGGATTCCCAGGGAAATGTAACCTAAGCATCTCTTTCTAAACAACTTACATTTGCTCACATCTGGCTAGAAGACTGCTAACACTGATTTCTAGTGAACTTTTCTCATCCCCACCTCAACGTGGGCTGACATTTGGGATAGGACTATCCTGGTAAGGAGGGACGATCCAAACCCAAATCATATGTTGATTAATTGATGATGCCTCCTGAGAAATCATTCAGAGATAACGAATGAATGAGCCCTGTCAAAATAAAATAAAATAGACTCTCTGGGTCATCACTACCAGAATGTAGTTTTCTTTCTTTCTTTCTTTCTTTCTTTCTTTCTTTCTTTCTTTCTTTCTTTCTTTCTTTCTTTCTTTCTTTCTTTCTGAACCATTGTCATGTAAGATTGCCTGAAAGCTAAGGTGTTTTTACTTGGTGAAGCTCATGCAAAGAGACAAAGAAACAAAGCAACAATAGCCATCCCCCAACCCAAAATCTTGTAGTACAGAGGAAGAGAGAGAGAGAGAGAGAGAGAGAGAGAGAGAGAGAGAGAGAGAGGGAAAGGATCCTGTTTGATTTCTTTAGTTGTTTGCCTTCTGACTTTGATTCCTTGCATTCTTCTTTTCAGTTTAAAATGGTACTTTTACTTTCAGGATCAGGAAGCTAGCTCCTCTTCCTTGCATGCCTCAGATTCTGTGCACTATTCCAGAAATAAACAGCCAGCCAGATGACATGGGATCCCAAATCCCTCAGAAATGAGGAATGAACCAAGGATGAGGACCATAAACCATGAATGAGGAAAGAAGCAAAGCTTCTTTAAAATTAGGGATTTAACAAGGTTTAATTCATTTATTCCCACTCTGTTCCAGCTCTTACAGCAATCATCTCATACCAGAATGGACACAAGTCCCCACTCCACTGTCCTGTGCTAATCAAACTCCCTGAATCAGAATTCCAACATACCTGTATACCTGTGGGTTTCCTGGCTCACCACTTGTTTGAATATAGAAATGTGTATTTGTTTGGCTTTTGTTCTACATTAGTGATCCTTCCTATAAATTGTAATGCTGCACTGAATTCCAGGAAGGCAAGTTGAAAATAACTGCCTTCCATGTTGGGGTCAAAACATGAATCATTTAATGTCTTATTTCACCATCATTTCTCCTTTTTTAATTAGGTATTTGATATAGATAGGATTCTGATTCCAGTCTCTTGGGAGCACCAGTGTCTAGTCTCTGTTTGGACTCCTTGGTAACATACCTAGATAATTCTTTTTTCACTATAACTCTCCCCAAAGAGTCTTCTGATTCCCTTATCCAGTTGTACTTTTTTTTCTCTGAATGGATCCTAGTATTAAATATGATATTATTTAGCTGTTTGCTGTGTGCATAGATAATTGTCATTTCCTCTAATTGGACCCAAGACTTCTCTGGGGAATTACTTTGCCTTTTATTCACAAATGTACCCTAAATTCCTATAACAGTTCTATTACGTAGTAGTTACTCAGTAAATATATGTATAGTACATGAATTGTTCAGGAGGACTCTGCCTTGATCATTGGAGTCTATGGTTTCTGTGACAATTGCCAGAAATTTAGTTTCCCATGTGATTGGTATGGTGAAAAACCAAAGCTATTTGCATACAAGGTGGAAGCAGAAGAACCAGGGATTTGAAAACCACAAACTACCTTCCTCTTACTTCACCCTCCTCCACACCATAGAAAGACACTGTAGAAAGCTCATAGAATAGAATTGAGGCCTTGGGTCTCTGAGAAGTGTAATGGTTAAACCATGAGCTCTAGGTCAGATTGCCTGAGCTCAAGCTATAACTCTAGCACCTGCCATTGAGTGACCTTGGAACTCTTTGTTCTTCTGTTGCCTTATCTGTAAGGTGTAGGGACAAGAGTATTTATGTTGGTTACAACGATCATATGAGGTAAGAGCTGATATATGTTTCCAACAATGTCTGGCCAAGGATAAATGTTCAATAAATTCAAACGTTATTACTCATTAGATTGCTTAAGGTATGGAGGATTCTATCAACATTACATAGGACACAGATATTGATATGGATATGGATCTGCATACAATTGCATAATATGCTAGGCTAATTTTTGTTGCTATAGTAAATACTTGAGATAAGTCAATTTGTGGAGAAACAAGGACTATTATGACTCACAGTTTTAGAGGCTTCAGTCTAGTATTGGTTATCTCCATTGAATTCTGACCTATAGGAGGCAGGAAATCTTGCTGGGGAGTGCATAGTCAAGAAAACCTGTTGGTCTCATGGTGCACCCAATGATCTAAGATGTCTCACTTGGCCCTTCCTTTTAAAGGATCCACAAAATTCCAGTAGTGCCACTAGGGACAAAGTCACTAACACATGGGCCTTTAGAAGACATTACAGACCCAAACTATAGCATGGATATGGAGGCTTTAGTCAGGAACCTTTGCATTTTTCATTCCTAACCTACCACCTCATCATTGTTCTGCAGGAAAAAAGGAACTCCAAGGCAGCAATGCACAAATGTTCTGCTTTGAGGGGAAATTCATTTTACCAAGAGAGAGATTTGCATACTACAAGGGCTGAGGAAAGTTACAGGATCAGAAAGAGAAGTAGAAAAAAAGGAAGGTGGCTGGGTGCAGGGTAAGTGAAACTTTTTTTCATTTTTTTGGTACCAGGCTTCAAACTCACAACCTCACACTTGCCAAGTAGGCACTTGTGCCACTGAGCTAAATCCCTCGCCCAAGAAAATGAAACTTCTGTCTGATATGAATTTCACATAGACTGAGAAATGATTTGAAAGGACCAGTGAGGATAGGCCTTTTTAATAGCCTCTGTGTGAGTGTTTGAGCATGTACACTGAAAGTTAACCCTGTGTTTGTGTGTGTGTGCGTGTGTGTGTGTGTGTACCAATGTATCCACAAACATATATAGAAGTGTGGCTGCCATACTATTTTTTAAGGTTATTTTGAAGACTAAGTGAAATTACAATGCATTTGAAAAACTCAAAAAAAGTATTTACAGATAGTATCCAACATACCATTGACAACACTTTGATTATGCGCACTTCAGCTGTAGTTAGCTCATAGTGGTGTGCAGGTAAGGTTTATTAATCTGTTCACTTCTGTGTATCTCCCAGTTTTTTTTTCTGCAGTTAGCCTCTATTGAGAAGCTGATTAACACTGGATGGTTAAGAGTAAGAAATTTGAGAGGCTGGGATCTAGATTAGTGGTAAGTCATGTGATTTTTATGAAGGAGGTTTTGGATTCAAGCACATCTCCAAAAGAAGAAAGAAAGAATAAAGGAGACAGAGACAGAGAGGTGCGTGGTGGGCTGGCCTGCCTGGATGTGAATAATTTTGTCTACTCCACTGCTGTATGTAGGTGACAAGGGAAAATTTTCCTCTGTACCTCTGCTTCCTCATTCCTCATCTGAAAGTAAGAAAGAAGGGACTAGCTATCACAGAAGAATATCTCAAGGATACAGCAAGTCAAGGATTCAGCAAGTCAATTGTACAAAATGCTGAGAACTATGCCTGCCTTCCTTATTGATAGGGCTCAATTAATGAAATTCCACTAGTCTTTGGGAATAATTTAAAAAGTTAGACTCCAGCTGTCTTAGTTATTTTTCTCCTTTCTGGGACAAAATACTCAGCACTCAAAGTTACCTTAATAGAGGAAAGGTTTATTTCAGCTCACAATTTGTAGAGGTTTCAGCCCATACTCAGCTATCTCTAAGGTAGGGGAGCATGGCAGAAGAGAAACCCACAGCAAAGTAGGCAGAAAGGCAGCAAGCAGCAAGTATCATCAGCAGCACTAGCAGCAGCACCAGGAGTATCAGCAGCAGTAGCACCAGCAGTAAGCTTGCCTTCCCTCTCTCCCTTTATGTTCCTTTTAGTTGGTGCCATCCTCACCCAGATCAATGCTAATTTCAATCAGTGGACTAATTTAGTATCACACATTCTTAATCCCAGTATTACATAACCTAGATCCAGCCAATTCTAAAAAGCCCTACCTAGACTTCTGGGAAAATGGTGGAGTGATGAGCAGAGAAACAACCTCTCCAAGTTTGGTGTGCAGACCCTGCACTATAGCAACAAGAGGAACAGAAGGAGGAGAGAGGTGTGTCCCATGTACACAGGAAGGATGTGAACTGAGACTTGAAGCCCATGAAGAGGGGTGATTCAGGAGTCCAGCAAAAATAAGAAAGCCAGGGGTGGCAGCCCTGCTGGATAGGGAGAAACAGCAGAGAAGCAATGTAGTCCCCACACTCTATGTGCCAGTGGAGGCCCTGCTGGCAGCATAAGGGTGGTGGAGGGAGAGAGGTACAGTTCCTGTGCCCTGCACATTGGTGGACTCTTTGATGGTGGCAGGGGGATGGTGAAGGGGTTGCATGGTCCCCTTTTCCTGTGTGCCAGCAGTGGCCCTACCAGCAGTGGATAAACAGCAAGGAAGCAATGCAGCCCCCACCCTCTGTATGCTGGTGGGGGCCCTGTCAGTCAGGGAGAGGCAGCAAGGAAGCAGTACAGCCTCCCTGAGCGCTGGCTGGGGAGAAGTAGCAAGGATGCCACCTCTACCTCCCCTCTCCCACCTTCCATGACTCCCCTGTAAGCAACCAGATGTGACACAGGCTGAGATGATAATAATTGAAGAAAGGAAGCAACTTGACATTTAAGTTGTTTGATTGACTTTGCAAGCTTGGGGATGGTAGTCTGGGCAACTAATTAGAGGGTAAGACTGCAATATAGTAATGATTGTGGATTTTCTACTGTTCTATCACTCTTTTGTTTTGTTTCGCTTTACTATTCTATTACTTTACTATTACAAAGGAGCAAAATTGGGTTCCAGGCTGATTAATGTGCTCAGTCCTATGGCTGAGGGGTCAGCTTCATTGCCAAAGGAGATGAGGACAGACAGTCTGTTGAATAGATGTGAGTAGGGGCTCTCCTGAGCTGTGACAAGAGGCCCCAGAGATGCCTGTCCTGGGAAAAGGAGAAATCAAATCAACACAGGAAAGGTGAGAGAACCAGGGGACAATGTGGAAACCTGTTGAGGGCTGAAATGTTCCCCCTTCTATAAGTGGAAGGTGAAATCCCAATAGTACAGACTGTGACTATTTTTAAAAATGGTTAAATGAAGACATGGAGTGGACCCCAGTTTGACATGACGTGTACTCTTATGAGAGGAGGAAATGATACAAGAAACAGACTGAAGGTAGATGTGTAAGATACATGCAGAAGATGCTGTCTTCAAGCTAAAGAGATAAACTCTGAGATGAAACCAACTCTGCCAACACGTTGATCTTGAACTTCTAGCTTCTAGATGTGGAAGGAAATCACTGTCTATTGTTTTAGCCACCCAGCCCATGGTACTCTCCTATGGCAGCCCCAGTAGAAGAAAACAGATCCCCTTAGGAAGAAAATGTGGAACTACTTAAAGGAAGAGACTACAGAAGAGTGCATAAGACATAGATCGTGGAGGACTGAACAGAGTGGACACAGACACCCTACTGAGGATGGATAGTGGATGAGAATCTCCTTGAACACTGTTGCCCTGCCCACTTCAAATGGACTCTATGTCAGACTTCTCATTTTTGAGTGGTGAATAGAGAATACCGTGATTATGGCCAGGCTTGCCTATTAGCCAACCTAGAGCTCAACTAGTTGCCTTGGGAACATTGCCTCACCTCTTACAGCATCAAAAGCTTACAGAGATTTAAATAATGATCCTCCTGGAAAAATATTTTATCACCTAAATATTATAAAATGTCAGTAGGCATTGTTTGAATCTTCCTTTGAATTGATGCCTTTGCTCACCTGCTGAACCTGATGAATCTGCACAGATCACAACCAGGTGCCCTCAGACAGTGCATTGCCCTTATGTTCTGTGGTCAGACCTATGTTAATTTGGAGCCTCTGAGGCCCAGCAGTAGGACTGGCCAAGGATCAAGAAGAAAGGATTCTACCCCAGGGCCATGCTCACCTGTGAATCTGAGCAGAAGGATCAGTAGCAGGACAAGACACGAAGGCCGGAGCTGGGAGGCAGAGACAGGCATCATGGAGGCCCAGGAAGGGTTCTCTGTTCAAGTGTCTATGTCAGGAAGATGCCAGAGTCTGCTTTTGGAATTACAGTCACCCCGCCTCCCTCTCCGCAAGAGGAAGTAGTTCTGTTCTAATGAGATAGCAACCTGAGTCAAGACTGCAAAATTGAAGTGAGGCCACACAGGCAGTTGTAAGGCAGGAAGTTACTTAGGGTACAGTTTTACTGAGGTCTGGACAAGCCTACCAGAAACAATGCTTTCTCTCTGCCTTGGGGCTGCTCTGGCTCCACTTGGCCTTTCCTGCCTTCTTGAAATGTTGTTGATTCCACATTTGGGAGCATTTGTTATTGGTTGATTCCAACTTCTTTTATTTTTTTATTTATTTAAGAGGAAAAAAAAAGGGCTGGGAATTTGGCTTAGTGGCTTATGCGCCTGTCTGGCAGGCGCAAGGTTGTGAGTTCGATTCCCAGTGCCGCCAAAAAAAAATGTAAATAAATTAAGAGAGAAAAAAAAAAGACACAGGAAAAAAGAAAAAGAAAAAGCTAAACAGGCAAACAAACAAAAAACAACAAACCCAAAACAATGAGTATAGATTTTCAACACAAGATACAAGAATTTAACAATGGTTGCAATATTGCATACTGTTAATTTCAAAAGTGTTGCTTAGATTACCAGATATAGCATGTAAAATTGATCTAATCATATAAGTATTAGATGTTTTTTTCCAAGAACTAATACAATTAGTAGTATGATCATTTTAGCTGTCTTATGTATATATATATGCAACTTTATGTTTTTTCCTTTTCCCTTACTTCTTTCCTCCTTTCCCCTATCCCAGTTTCTTTCCCTCTTTGAGCAGTTTCTTAAGCTTACACAATATTTATTGTAGATTATGGATTGTATTTGCTTTTTCAGTTTCTTACACTAGGGAGACAATATGGTATTTACACATGTGAGTTTGATTTATTTTACTTATAAGTATGATCTCAAGTACTGTCCATTAACTTATAAAAGGCTCCATACATTCTTTCTTTATAACTGAATAGTACTCCATTGTATAAAAATACCACATCTTTTTTAACCGTTCCTCATTGATGGGCACTTGGGTTGTTTCTAAGATTCGGCTATCACAAATTGTGCTGCTGTAAACATGGGTGCACATGTATCACTGCAGTATAATATTTTCAATACTTGTGGCAAAATGCCCAGAAGTGGGATAGCTAGGTCAAATGGAATCTCTAATCCTAGGTGTTTAAGGATTCTCCACACTTATTTCCAAAATGATTGCACCAGTCTACACTCCCCCCAACAGTAGAGTAGAGTTCCTTTTTCCTCACAGCCCCTCCAGCATTTGTTATTGGTTGATTTCTTGATCTTGTCCATTCTTTCTGGAGTGAGATGGAATCTTAGGGTTGTTTTAGTTTGCATTTCTCAAATGGCCAATGATGTTGAACATTTTTTCATATATCTATTTGCCATTTGCACTCATCTGAAAGTGTGTATTTATCTCAGATGCCCATTTTTGGATTGGGTCTTTGAATTTGGGGGCCCTGATTTTTGAAAATTCTTTGTATGTTCTGGATAGAAGCCCATTGTCTAAGGGACAGTTGGCTAAGATATTTTGCCACTTCTTGGGTTTTCTTTTCACTCTGTTGGAGATTTCCTTTGACATGCAAAACCTTTTTAATAAGATGAGATCCCAGTTGTTGATTGTGGAAAGTATTTCCTGTGCAGCTAGGGTTTTGCTCATAAACTCTCTGTCTACCCCTGTGTCTTTCAGATTTCTACCTACTTTGTCTTCCAGCAGATTTAGTTTCTCTGTTTCAATAATCAGATCTTTTATCCATTTTGACTTTCGTTTAGTGTATGATGATAGATATGGGTCTAGTTTTACTTTTTGGCATATGGACAGCCAGTTTTTCCAGCACCACTTATTTAAGAGGTTGTCTTTCTTCCAGTGAACATGTTTGGCCCCTTTGTCAAAGATGAGGTAGCTGAGTGTGTTTATAGTTGTGGTTGTATCTTCCAGTCTATTCCATTGATCTTCAGGTCTCTTTTTATTCCAGCACCATGTTGACTTTACTACAGTAGCTTTGTAGTATAGTATGCTACAGTAGCTTTGTAGTATAGTTTCAAGTCAGGGATTGTGATGCCTCCTGCCTTGCCTTTTTTGCCCAGAATTGCCATTTCTATTCTAGGTTTCTTCTCATTCCAGATGAATTTTAGGAATGATTTCTCTAGATCTGTAAGGTATGTTAATGGTATCTTGATTGGCATTGCATTAAATCTGTATAACAATTTTGGGAGAATGGCCATTTTCACGATGTTTGTTCTTCCTATCCATGAACAAGGAATGTCTTTCCATTTTCTGAAATCCTCTTCGATTTCTTTTTTCAGAGTACTGCATTTTCACTGAATAGATCTTTTACTTCCTTTGTTAGATTGATTCCTGAGTATTTCACTTTTTTGAATACTATAGTACAGGGTGTGGTTTCTCTTATTTCTCTCAGTGAATTTGTTGTTTGTGTACAGGAATGCCATTGATTTTAGAGTGTTGACTTTGTATCCAGCTACGTTACTGAATTTGGTTAGTACACCTAGCAGTCTTTCAATGGAATTTTGGGGGACTTTCATGTAGAGTATCATGTCATCTGCAAATAATGATAATTTAACTTCTTTCCTATCCTTATTTCTTTTATTTCTCTCTCTTATTTAATTGCTCTGGCTAATGTTTCCAGCACTGTATTGAATAAGAGTGGTGATGATGAACATCCTCATCTTGTTCATAATTTTAGAGTGAAAGCTTTCAGTTTTTGACCATTTAATATGATGCTGGCTGTTGGTTTGTCACAGATGGCTTTTATCAGATTGAGGTAAAGACCATCTATTCTGATTTTCCTTAGGGTTCTTCTCATCAACGAATGTTGGACTTTATCATAAGCTTTTTCTGCATCTTTTGAAATGATCATGTGAGCCTTATCTTTGGCTGTATTGATTTGGTGTACTGTGTTTATTGATTTGTGTATGTTGAACCACCCCTGCATTCCTGGGATGAATCCCACTTTGTCATGGTGTATAATCTTCTTGATTACTTGCTGCATTCTGCTTGCCAGTATTTTGTGGAGGATTTTTGCTCCTATGTCCATTAGGAAGAATGGCCTGTAGTTCTCTTATTTGGTTGGGACTTGCTCTGGTTTTGATGTTAGGGTTATACTTGCTTCCAGGAATGAGTTAGGGAGACTTCCCTTTCAATTTCATTGAAGAGTTTGAAGAGTGCTAGAATTAAATCTTCCTTGAATTTCTTGCCGAATTCAGCAGTGCACACATCAGGATATGGGCTTTTGTTTGTTGGTAAGGTTCTAATTACATTTTCAATTTCATTAATTAAAATTGCGTTATTCAGCAATTTTACATTTTCTTGAAACACTTTTGGTAATTCATAGGTTTCTCAGAATCTGTCTGTTTCTTCTGTGTTATTGAACCAATGAGAGTAAAGTTTTTCAAAGTAGGTATTAGTGATCTGCATGTCCGCAGGGTCTGTAATGATTTCACCCTTTTCATTTCTTAATGCATGGATTTGAGTTTTTCTTTCCTCTTTTTATAAGGTTGGCTAGGGTTTATCAATTTTATTTATTCTTTCAATGAATCAACTCTTCAGTTCATGAGTTGTCTGTATTGTTTTCTTATTTTCAATTGCATTGATTTCTGTTCTGATCTTTATA
Source organism: Dasyprocta punctata (assembly GCA_004363535.1). Lineage (NCBI taxonomy): Eukaryota > Metazoa > Chordata > Mammalia > Rodentia > Dasyproctidae > Dasyprocta > Dasyprocta punctata. The sequence goes on along the minus strand of RJWM01007751.1, from coordinate 2,190 downwards.
GTTTCCTCCCTTCTTTGGGCTTTGGGCTTAACTTGCTCTTCTTTTTCTAGAAGTGTGAAGTGTGGCATTAGGTTTTTTATTTGTGTTCATTCCATTTTCCTGATGTAGGTGTTTACTGCTATAAATTTTTCTTTGAGGACTGATTTTGTTTTGTCCCACAGGTTCCGGTAAGTTGTACTCGCATTTTCATTCCATTGTAGATATTGTTTAATTTCTTCTTTAATTTCTTCTGTGACCTATTGGTTGTTTAGGAAAGTGTTATTTAATTTCCATGTATTTACATGGTCCTTGTAGGGTTTTTTGTCATTAATTTCTAATTTTATGCGCTATGGTCAGATAATATGCATGGGATTATTTTAATTCCTTTGAATTTATTTAAGCATGTTCTGTGGACTAGTATATGATCTATTTTAGAGAACGACCCATGTGCACCTGAGAAGAATGTGTATTCTGATGTTGTTGGGTGGAACACTCAGTACTCATCTACTAGGTGAGGCTGTGTGCTTAAAAACAGATGTAATTTGCTCATAGTTTTTAGGCTGAAAGTCCAAAGCATACCACTGGCTCTGATGAGGACCATGCTAGTAATGTGTATGGTAGGTGACATAACAATGGCAGGGACATATCCTAGAGAGAGATATTACATGGTAAGTCAGGAAGCCAGACTGAGTGGGAGATGTCAGTCATGTGGTCTGCCACAAGTCCACTTCTTAAAGGTCCTATCACTCCTCACATTACTACACTGGGCACTTAGATCCCAATACAGAAATCCTAGGAAGACACAATCAAATTTTGTCCAAACTGTAGAGATACTTTATGAGAATATACAAGTAGGGGGATCATGTTAGACAGAGCAGTGCCCACACCACACACATACTTGAGGTCTTTCTTAATCATTTTTCATTACTGTAATGAGACATTAGAGACAGGCTAACTTCTAAAGACAAGAGGTTTGTTTAGTTTGCAGTTTTGTAGGGTGAAGTCCAAGCAACATGGTATAGGTTGGGAAAGGTTCCATTCATTCTGTTACCTAATAGAAAATGGCAATGGTGGGATTGCCTGTATTAGTAAGAGATCATATTGTCACCAGAAAGTCAGAAAGAAGGTGGATAGGATGGGGTTCAGTATTTTCTAACAACACTCTTGAAAGAACTAGACAAGGACCATCAGAAAATATCTTAATCATTTTTAAAGGCTGTGTAATGACTGACCTAAGGACTTCCCTGAACACCCAATCTCTTAAAGACCCATATATCTTCCACCATCACAACACTGATAGCTAAGCTTCCAGCACCTGAACCATGGGGGATACACCACATCCAAACAAAAGCAAGTCTCCCCCTACCTGTGAGTTCCAGCAGCAGGAGCAGTGGTAGGGATGGTAGAGGTGGGTGGGGCAAAGAGGCAGGGATAGGCATCATGGTGGCTTATAGAAACCTGTCCAAAACCTGTCCTGGAGAGATCTTGGACTCTGGGCTCTGAGGAGAGAGGAAAGTTTGTGCCTCCATGATGTCAGAGAAAGGGAATTGTGATGCAAGAAAAAAACATGGAACTTTTTTCTGCATGATTATAAAGTTAGAAAGACGAGTTGTTGCAGGTTGAGAAGTTGTTGTTGGAAATATACTGAGTGACTGGAGCTCAATACCTGTAAGCACATGCGCTTTCAGAAACTTATTTCATCACTACAACTTCATGGTCTTTGCACACCCAGGATCCCAAACATGGGCTAGGCTAGGAACCTTTGAAAACTTGTATAGGCAGGATGTGTGTATGTTCTCTTCTAGGAGAAATCCAACATCTGGTGTTCACTAGAGTGCACAGCTGCAGGAGGGGATGAGATCAATAGCCTTACCCACATAATGGTAGAATTTATGATAGAGTTGCACTGCTTATGGTATTTTCCTCACATGTTTCCAGAGAAAGAGAATCTCTGTGTGTATCCTGAAGGGATCAGAGGAGAAAAAGTGACCCTTGATACAATGTCTGTTGGCAACTCCTGAATTTGCTATGGATCTTTCCATTGGGATAGGAATCAAGGGTGACTGAAGAAGGGATTAGTTTTGGTCACTGTGATGTGATATATATATATATATATATATATATATATATATATATATATATAAATAATTTTCTTTTTCCAGTCATCTGTTGACTGCTTAAAATAGTTATCCATTATTAATTGTGCTTCTA
>RJWM01007750.1:10302-76345 GCA_004363535.1 Dasyprocta punctata | reverse complement strand
TCTAGACGGCTCCAGACCCATGGTAGGTCTTGAGTCTCCTTAAGACTCACTGGCTTTTGCCTGGGAATTATGCCTGCATGATCTGAATTTTGTTTTGTTTTGTTTTGTTTTTTGCGGCACCGAGGATTGAACTTACAACCTCACATCTGCCAGGGCAGGCGCTTAAGCCACTGAGCCAAACTCCCGGCCCTGGTTTTTTTGAGGCAGGGTCGCACTATGTAGCTCAGGCCAGCCTTGCGCTCGCATTGTAGCCCAAGTGGGCCTCGAACTCACAACGCTCCACCTACCTCAGCCTCCCGAGTGCTGGGATTAAAGGCGTGTGCCACCATGCCTGGCTCCGGCTTCTTTTCTTTTCTTTTTCTTTTTTTTTTTTTTCTTTCCTTCTTTCTTTCTTTCTTTCCTTTTTCAGTATTGGGGATTAAATCCAAGGCTTTTCCACTGATTTTGATCTTCTGTACTAAACAACCACTTTTGAAATCTTGACTCATATCCAGCAACTCTTTTCTTTACTTCTGCTTGTAGAATACAGCATATTGCTAGGAGCAAAAGCACAGATTGAGTATAATGTTAACTCCTGTCAAGATCACAATTTCTCTCCAATTACTTATTCCTGGTGTCCTTATATCCTCTATGACTATTTCTTCAACCTTTTCCAGCTTGTGACTCATGAACTTACTTTCTAATTTGCTGAAAAACCAATGGCTACGAAGTGTGGTAGTGAATGCCTGTAATCCCAGCACTGGGAGGTTAAGGCAGGAGGGCTACCATGGGTTCAAGGCCAGCCTGAGCTACATAAGTGAGTTTAAGGCCAGCCTGAACTGCATAATAAGAACCTGCCTCAAAAAAATAAAAACGAAACAACAGCAAGCTGGGAATGATGGCACACATCTGTAATCCCAGCACTCAGGAGGCTAAGCCAGGAGGATCGTTGCAAGTTCAAGACTATCCTGAGCTACAAAGTGAGTTTAAGACCAGTCTGAACTGCATAGGGAGACCCTATCTCAAAAAGACAAAAAAAGAAAAAAGAAAAAAAAAAAAGAAAAAACAACAAAAATAATAAAACCAGTGACTGTTGTTTCTGTTTCTTTCCACAGTCAGACTTTTTGAATATGTGGTCTGTGTCTCCTTTTTCCAATTTTTTGCTGCTTAACTTGTACCTTGTCTCCTTGCAGTTATTTTTTTGTTTTGTTTTTGTTTTTTTCTTTTGATATAGAGTCTCTGTATATAGTCCAAGCTGGCCTCTAACTATGTTGGCCAGGGTGATCTCAAATTCAGTTGTGTTTTTGTTTTTGTCTTTTTAGAGACAGGGTTTCACTTTACAGTTCAGGCTGGTCTTGAACTCACTTTGTAGCCCAGGCTGGCCTTGAACTTGCAGTGATCCTCCTTCCTCAGCCTCAGTGCTGGGATTGCAGGTATGTGCCAGTATACCTGGCTGTACAGTAGTCATTATTCCTAGCACCATCCTCTCACCTGAGTTGCCTATGTTCGAACTAAGATTCAGTTGAAGGTAACCCATTTGTTGCATTGTTATATGTCTTGAGTATCTAATATGCAAAAATTTTTCTTTTGCATTTTTTTCCCTCATAAAATTAACTTTTGAGCCAGACATGGTGGTGCATGACTGTAATCCCAGCACTTGGGAGGCTGAGGCAGGAGGATTGAGTTTTTGACCAACCTGAGCTACAAAGTGAGCTCACGGTGAGCCTGAACTGCATAGTGAGACCCTGCCTCAAAAAACAAACAAACAAAAAAAACTTTTGAAGAGACCCGGCCATTTTTCCATCCATCCATTTATTTAGTTATTTAGTTATTTTTGTTCTTTTATTTTTTGTTAGTACACATTTGCAGTACATAGTGATCGTATTCCTCATGGGGAGTTGGTACATGTATGTGACACATCTTTTTTCATTCTCTTCTCCTTCCCCCTTCCTTCATCTCTTGGGCCCTTTTCCTTTTGCAAAGGATCTATCTCCCTATTCACTAATATTATCTGTCTTATTTTGCTGTTTATATTTTAGGCTTCTCATATAAGAAACACTGTGATATTTAAGCTGATTTATATCGCTTAACATTATTGTCTCAGAGTGCATCCTTGTCCTACAAATGATTAAAGTTTATCCTTTTCGAAGGGTAGTACTGCATTGTGTGTAAATATTGCACTTTCTTTTTTCTTTTCTTTTCTTTTTTCTTTTTTTTTTTTTTTTTGCGGCACCGGGGATTGAACTCACAACTTCGCGGCTGTCAGGCAGGCACTTAAGTCACTGAGCCAAACTCCCAGCCCTGGTTTTTTGAGGTAGGGTCGCACTGTGTAACTCAGGCCTGCCTTGAGCTTGTGTTGTAGCCCAAGCCAGCCTCGAACTCACAATGCTCCTCCTACCTCAGCCTCCCGAGTGCTGGGATTAAAGGCGTGTGCCACCACGCCCGGCTAATATTGCACTTTCTTTATCCATTCATCTGTGGATGAATGTATAGTCTGATTCTAAGTTAGCTATTATAAGTTGTGCTGTTATAGACATGATATGCATGTATCACTGTAATATATCTTTAACTCTTGGGAAAATACCTAGAAGGGGAATAGCTGGGTCTATTTTTTCTTTATTTTATTTTATTTTATTTTATCTGGTACTGGGAATCAAACTCAGGACCTTGTGCTTGTCAGGTAGGCGCTGTGACACTGAGCTATATCCCTGGCCTCTATTCTGTATTTTTAAAATATGACTGGATCAGAGGTTATATATATTTTATAATACCTTTTTTTTTTTTTGTACCAGGGAACAAACTCACAACCTCAAACCTGCCAAGCCAGTGCTTAGGCCACTGAGTTAAATCTCTGGCCCTATTTTTTTGAGACAGGGTTTCACTATGCAGTTCAGGCTGGCCTTGAACTCACTTTGTAGCCCAGGCTGGTCCCAAACTCACAACGATCCTCTTGCCTCAGCCTCCTAAATGCTGTGATTAAAGGCATGTGCCACCACACCCGGCTGTATTTTATAATACTTTTTCATTTAACTTTATTTATTTATTTATTTATTTTTTTGCGGTACTGGGGATTGAACTCACAACCTCGCGCCTGCCAGGGCAGGCGCTTAAGCCACTGAGCCAAACTCCCAGCCCTCGTTTAACTTTATATATTTTTCTTTGCTTTTAAAAAATATGCTGCCTCCTGGGGATTTAGCTCAGCAGCACAAGCGCCTGCCTGGCAAGGGCAAGGTCATGAGTTTGATCCCCAGTACCAAAAAATAAATAAATAAATAAAAAATGCTGCCAGCCTGGGCTAACATAGTGAGACCCTGTCTAAAAACAAGCCAGGCATGGTGGCTCACTCCTGTAATCCCAGCATTTGGGAGCCTGAGGCAGGAAGGTCTTTGTGAGTTTGAGACCAGCCTGAGCTACAAAGTGAGCTCAAGGCCAACCTGAACTGCATAGTGAAACCCTGTCTCAAAAAGACAAATAAACAAACAAAAGCAATGCTGATGGGGTTTTTTGTTTGTTTTTTGGTAGTATTGGGGATTAAACCTAGGGCCTTTGCACTGTGCTACATCCCTCCCCTTTTTATTTTTTGAGACAGGGCCTTGCTAAATTGTACAGGCTCAGTTTGAATCTTTTTTTTTTTTTTGCGGCACCAGGGATCGAACTCACAACCTCGCGCCTGCCAGGGCAGGCGCTTAAGCTACTGAGCCAAACTCCTGGCCCTTCAGTTTGAACTTTTGACCCCCCTTCCTCAGCTTCCCAAGTGCTGGGGTTACAGGTGTGTGCCACCATGTCCAGCAGAGATTTATGTATTTATTGTTCACTATAAAATTAATTCATGTTGATGTTAGAAAATTTGGAAAGTATTTTCATAATTAGAATAAAATCTAACTCTGAACTCAACACTGGTAATTTGAGAACCAAAGCTATCCACAATTAACATTTTCTTTTAGTTCTTCTTTCTATGCACACATGTAGCATTTGTAAAATAATATAATAGGAATAATACTGAGTGGCCATGTGTTCTAAAATATTATCCTTAGAATACTTAGTAATTCTCAGAAATGTACCACAAAATAAAAAACTAAAATACAAATGTTTTCTGTGGTCAAAGAAATATGGGAAACTGTATAAACTTATCTTGCATATTTATGCAAATAGGAACTCTCTATATTAACTCACTGAGGTCTTGTCATTAAAAGCAAAATCTTTCTGGATGTGGTAGTGCATGCCTGTAATCTGAACACTGTGGGAGACAGAGTTAGAGGACTGCAAGCTTGAGCTTGTGCACTTTAGTGATTTAGTGAGACTTGCCTTAAAAATAAAAAAATAAAGCTGGGCATAGTGGTGCGTACCTGTAATCCCAGCACTTGGAAGGCTGAGGTAGGACAATGGCCTCAAGTTCTAGCCCAGCCTGGGCTACATAGTGAATTCAAGACCAGCCTGAACTGTATAATGAGATTCTGTCTCAAAAACAAAACAAAATAAATAAAAAAATAAAGAGCACGGGACGTAGCTGAATTTTATAGGCTCTGGGTTTAATCCCGAGTACCACCTAAATAAACAAACCTTTTTTTCCCCCTGTGTTTCATAGAGAATTTTCCAAATTTATTTAGCAGGGTTTTTTTGGGGTAATTCCTATTAGTATCTTATCGGAGATAGTATTTTCTTTAATAAAAATCTTTAGAGGATGCTGTTAAATGATAGAGCTACTGTAAAGCATGGTATAACCACATTGCTTTGTTTTTTGTTTTTTTGTTTTTTTTTTTCTAGTATCAGAAATTGAACTCAGGGCCTTGTGCTTGCCAGGCAGCCCCACTGCTTTGTACAAGGTTTTTTTTTTTACCACTGGTATGTGAAGATGCTGGTGGTACAACTTTTTAAATTGCATTGGCATTCTCATTTTTGAAAACTTTACTGTTTTGATAGGTGAACATGATACTTCATTGTTTTAATCTTATGTCCTTTTATTGTTATTAAAAAATGTTTGTAAAAAAAGTTTTCATTTTTTTGTTCATTACACAGTACACAAAGTGTAGATAATGCAGTCTTTGGAACTCACAGCCTGAGTTCAGTTTTTTTTTGTTTTTTTGTTTTTTTTTGAGACAGGGTCTCACTATGTGTCATTATGTAGTGCAGGCTGGCATTGAACTTACTGTGTACCCCAGGCTGGCCTCTCACGGGGATCCTCTTGCCTCAGCCTCCCAAGTGCTGGGATCACAGGTGTGCGCTACCATGCCCATTCTGAGTTGAGTTTCTGATAAAATTTACTAACTGTGGCCAGGCGTGGTGGTTGATGCCTGTAATCCCAGCACTCAGGAGACTGAGACACGAGGGTCACCAGGAGTTCGAGACCAGTCTGGGCTACATAGTGAACTCAAGTCAGCCTGAACTACACAGTTAAGAACTTGTCTCAAGCCGGGCGTGGTGGCGCACGCCTTTAATCCCAGCACTCGGGAGGCTGAGGTAGGCGGAGCGTTGTGAGTTCAAGGCCGGCTTGGGCTACAACTCAAGCGCAAGGCCGGCCTGAGCTGCATAGTGCGACCCTGCCTCAAAAAACCAGGGCCGGGAGTTTGGCTCAGCAGCTTAAGTGCCTGTCTGGCAGGTGCAAGGCTGTGAGTTCAATCCCCGGTGCCGCAAAAAAAAAAAAAAAAAAAAAAAAAAAAAAAAGAACTTGTCTCAAAAAAAAAAAAATTACTAATTGTAACTTTGGGTCAGTTATTAAAATTCTCATCCTTTATAAACCTGGAGTGATACTTCATGGAGTCATGAAAATGAAATGAGAATGTTTATAAACATTGAGCACTATACCTGGCAAGCACTCAGTAAAGGTAGCTGCTCTTATCTTTTGGAAATGGACTCAGATTGACATATTGACCATCCATGCTTGCTTACTCTCAAATATGAGCACAGATCACATTTTAATCTAGTATTGTCACATACTGTATTTTCCTTATACCCTAGAGTGAAACTGGGCTATGTAAGACAGGTGGGATAGCAGTCTTACATATGTGTAATCTTTGGTGTCAGACCTGAGTTCAGATTACAGTTACATGCTAACTTTATGATCTTGGATATGCCTTTAAGCCCTTGAAAACTTTCCAAAGCTTGTAAATGACTAGATTAAACAAGATCATATATCTCAAGTTCCTGGTATAATGTAACTACTTACTAGTAAGTGTTCGTAAGTATTCTTAACATACTATAAAATTTTCAGTGCTGTGCTTTTGCTTGTTCCTATTTGAACCCCTCCTTCTCCCTTCCTTCTCCCTCTCCCTCCCCTGTCCTCCCTTCCCCTTCCCTTTCTTACTCTCCCTGTAGAAATACTGGCTGATTTGTGGTAATTACGTTACGATTACCTAGACTTCAAGCTCAAGTTCCTGAGGTTTTCCTAAATTCTTGTCACTTTCTCCCATCAAATGGGGTGTGATTGATTGATTATTCCTTATGTGTCTGTTAGGTTACTGATGACGATGACATTTATATTATATTCCTCCCTGCCCTCCCCCCCAAGATGGGATTCAATTCAGGGTCTTTGCACTGAGCTATGCTCCCAGCCTAGTCCTTGTTTTATTTTTTGAGGGTATTACTAAGTGGCTAAGTGCTCATGTTGGGCTCAAACTTGTAGACCTTCTGCTTTAACCTCCTAGAACACTGGGATTATAGTTGTATGCCACTATACCTGACTTTGTTTTATTCTTTGCTTGTCTAAATGATCTCCTCTTCTGAACTTAGACGATAAATTTCTTGAAACCAAGGATCATTTTGCTTATGTTGGCATAATGAAGTGTAATACTTTTCTCCTAAGAAGCTTTCAGTGCATGTTTATCTTATTTAATTAATTTGTACTCTAGTTCCTGACTGCCGTTCTTTTCTGAGGCCATATTCTGGGAGATAACCAAGGATTTCCAGTTGTCAAAAACAGTAACTCTTTCCAGTTGTCCTTGTCCTTCATCTCTCTGCTACTGTGTTAAATGCTCCCCCTCTTAAAGCAGGTTTTTGTTTTTGTTTTGAGACAAGGTCTCACTACATAGTTCAGGCTGGTGTTGAACTCACTGTGTAGCCTAGGCTGGCCTTGAATGCACAGGGATCCTCCTGCCTCAGCCTCCTGAGTACTGGTATTACAGGTGTACACCAGTGCATGTGGCCAAAACACTATTGTTAATTCCTGCCATTATTTAAAACTTTTTGGTGTTCATGGCATGACACTGTCCTTTCCTGTAAGTCATTCCTGTCATTGTTGGCATAGTAATAACCATTTTTCCAGGGTCATTTCTCCAACTCTAAACTTACCTTTTTATATGTTCTTTTTGTTGGAAACCTCATATTAGTTTGACAGTCCTAGGCCTCAGAGCATCCTCAGACTCAGATCTGTGACCTAGATCTCCACTCTTACTTGAAGCAGGCCCTGGGAAGGCCACACGTCTTTCCCAACCATTTCCTCCAGTGCCTTAGAGTTCTTCCCAGCCCTGCTGTGTTGTCTCCTTACTGTCTTCCTGTATTAGCGAAAACAAGGCCCATTTCATTTGAAGGGTTTTTATTGCTAAGAGATTTAAGGAAGCAAGTTGAGGTTAATAAAACACTAAGACATGGGAAAATGATGTTTAAAAATTTCTTAAAGTAGCAGTCCCTAATCTATAGTTTCTGACTCTCTCAAAAATGTTATCTAAAAGTCCTGATATTCTGCCCTTGGTTTTTATTTCTAGGGGTGGGAATCGCCAAACCTCTCCCTTCTTTTTGACTTCATCTTTGGATACCATCAAGGCCAGAGGATGGAACCAAGATAACATAAAATAGGTGCTCCTTTGTGATAATGGGCTATCTCTATCTCAGAGGGCTTCCACACAGGATGGCCATTCAAGAAGCTTCTGCTTTGCCTTTCCTTTACAATCTATTTCTCTTAAACCTTTAATGATATGGTAGTCCCCTTTATCTGCAGTTTTGTTTTCTGTGATTTCAGTTTCCTGTGGTCATCTGAGGTTCAAAAATATAGTACAATAAGATATTTTGAGAGAGATCGCATAACTTTTATTATGATATGTTGTTACAGTTCTATTTTGTTATTGTTGTTAAACTCTTATTGTGCTAATTTATAAATTAAGCTTTTTCATTGGTATGTATGTATAAGAAAAAACAGTGTTCAGGGTGAGTATCCCTTATTCAAAATGCTTGGGACCAGAAGTGTTCTGAATTTTAGATTTTTTTCAGATTTTGGAATATTTGCATATACATTATGAGATATTTTGGGGATGGGATCCAAGTCTAAATACACCATTCATATGGGCCAGGAATTTAGCTGGGTGGTACAAGTGCCTGCCTGGCAAGCACGAGGTTGTGAGTTTGATCCCTGGTACCAAAAAAAAAAAAAATACACCATTCATGTTTCATTGATAACTTTATCTGCACACCTTGAAGGTAATTTTATGCAATATTTCTGGTGTACCTACATAATTTGTGACCTATCACATAAGGTCAGGTGTAGAATTAGCCACTGGTGGCATCATGTTGATAACCAAGCCTTTCAGATTTTGGACCATTTCAGATTTTGGATATTTGGATTAGGGATACTCAACCTGTGTATAGGGTTCAGTATTACAGTTTTAAGCATCTCCTGGGAGTATTGGAATGTATCCCCCAAAGGTGAGAGGGGACTACTGTTGTGTCTATGCAACTGACATAAATATATATCTCTAGAATATATCCCTTTCTCCATGATTCCATGTAAGACATTGCTTGTCTAGAATTAGTTGTTTTTACAAAATTGTCATCTTCTCTGGATTTTGTTTATATCAGTGACTTATTCTCCCAATTTTTCATATTGAAGAGTGATATTGTATTTAGTGTTCTCATTTATTATCTTCCTCATTAGAAACTTGCCTGCTTTATTCATTATTGTATCTCTAGCTTCTGTTACAGTGCCTGGCACAACAGTAAGTGTTCAATAAACATTTAAAATCCATGTGTGAATAAGTGTTATTACCGTTTACCTAGAGAGATAGTGTAAGAAATAAGATAATGCATGTGAAAGGCACCAGATTTAATCCACAGTAATACTATTTTGATTATTTCTTCTCTAATTCAAATCTCACAATCTTTGAATTCTGTTAGGTTATTTTTCATAGTGGATTTCTCTTTCATATTCCTTTCCATACCAGAGACTAGTGAAGCCACAGTCTCACACTGCAGCTATTGCTTTCATTTTCTTTACTTTTAGTTTATGGTACAGTTGCCCCTTGGAATATGTAGGTTCTGGATCTGCCAACCAACCTCAAATTAAAAATATTCAGAACTGGGTGTGGCACATGCCTATAGTCCTAGATACTGGGGAGGTTGAGGCAGGAAGATTGCTTAATCTGAGAGTTGGGAACCAGCTTGGACAACATAGCAAGATCTCCATCCTCTCTCCCTGTTTTGTGGTGCTGGGGATGGAATCCAGGGCCTTTCATACCCTAAGCGAGTACTCTACCATTTAGCTATACAAACCCAGCCCAAGACCCCATGTCTTTTTTTTTTTTTTTTTTTGCGGCACCGGGGATTGAACTCACAACCTCGCGCCTGCCAGGACAGGCGCTTAAGGCACTGAGCCAAACTCCCGGCCCTGGTTTTTTGAAGCAGGGTCGCACTATGTAGCTCAGGCCGGCCTTGCGCTCACGTTGTAGCCCAAGCCGGCCTCGAACTCACAACACTCCGCCTACCTCAGCCTCCCGAGTGCTGGGATTAAAGGCGTGCGCCACCACGCCCGGCAAGACCCTATTTCTTAAAAAAAAAATCGTCAGTACTTTTTCTTCTCATTAATCTCTAGACAGTATAATAACTTTTTCCATAGCATTTACATTGTATTATGAATTATAAATAATCTAGAGATCATTTAAAGTATATGGGAGGGTTTGTGTAGGTTCTATGTAAATATTATGTTATTTTGTATATAGCCCTTGAGCACCTGAGCATTTTGGTGTTCCTGGGGGTCCTCGAACCATACTGAGGGATGATGTACGTATCTTCAGGTTAGTCTTAAAACATTGCTTTTAGCAGATCTACCTGTGCTCCTTTACTGGTGGTCAGTGTTCTCCTGCAGTCTAAGGTTTAAGCCCAAACTCAGTGGAGACTTGAGTCCTTTCATACTCACAAATGCCTCTAGTCTCTTTTCTCACTATATATGCCTTTGTCCAAAACATACTGGGTTCTTGCTATTCCCTAATATAATTAAATTTTTTATTCATTAATTCAACCAGTATTTGCTGTCTCTTGTGAACCAAGCTCTTTGCTACAAAGTTCAAAGACAAAATCCCTGCTTTTGAGCAAACAGTTCAGTAAATGTTAGGCAGAGCGTGATAAAGTCTAAAACAGGTGCTATGTGTGCACAAAGGGCAGCTTCTAACCTGACTTGGGAGGGGCAAGTCAGGAAGGCTGCATTGGAAGCTTATACTTGAACTTCACCTTTAAAGTCCAATAGGACTGAGGTAGGAGGAGCGTTGTGAGTTTGAGGCCGGCTTGGGCTACAACGTGAGCGCAAGGCTGGCCTGAGCTACATAGTGTGACCCTGCCTCAAAAAACCAGGGCTGGGAGTTTGGCTCAGTGGCTTAAGCGCCTGCCCTGACAGGTACGAGGTTGAGTTCGATCCCCGGTGCCACAAAATAAAGAAAGAAAGAAAGTCCAATAGGAATTAACTAAGACAAAAGGCAAGGAAAGTGTATTTGCAGCAAAGGGAAACAAAGGAAAATGGTATAGAGAATAGAAGCATGGTTCTGGGTGAGATTTTTGAATATTTCAGTGGTAGATCCAGAGCGTAAGTGGCTGGCTAAGCACTGGGAGGCTGGAGACTAGCAAGAACCAGTTCAAGAAGGCCTACATGTGAGCACCCTGAGGCCCACAGGAATCCAGGCACGACTTCAAGTAGAGGTGGTAGTAGTCTGTTTGTCCCTTTGCTCATGTCCCAATGTGTGAAATACTTCCCTTTCTCCACTTTCCTCAACCACACCTCCAACTCCTGCTCATCATCTAAGGATCACAATCAATGCCATGCCCTCCATAAAATCTTTTTTTGGGGGGGAGGTACTGGGGATTGAACTCACAACCTTGCACCTGCCGGGCAGGCGCTTATGCCACTGAGCTAAATCCCCAGCCCTGTTTTTTTGAGACAGGGTCTCACTACGCAGTTCAGGCTGGCCTTGAACTCACTTTGTAGTCCAGGCTGGTCTGGAACTCACAACAATCCTCCTGCCTCAGCCTCCCGAGTGCTGGGATTACAGGCCTGTGCCACCACACCCAGCTTTCCTCCATAAAATCTTTTTGAATCACCTGGTCAAAAATAACTTCACTCTAATTTGTGTACCTATTATTCTCTACTCCATTTAGGCTTGAAATCTAAAGCCATATATCCACAGTGTACCACATTAGTGAGATTTTTTTTTTTTTTCCGCAGCACCGGGGATTGAACCTCATGCCTGCCAGACAGATGCTTAAGCCACTAAGCCAAACTCCCAGCCCTAGTTTTTTGAGGCAGGGCCACACTATGTAGCTCAGGTTGGTTTTGTGCTTGCGTTGTAGCCCCGGCCGGCCTTGAACTCACAACACTCCTTCTACCTCAGCCTCCCGAGTGCTGGGATTAAAGGCATGCGCCACCATGCCCGGCTATTAGTGAGAATTTTTATAAGAAAAATTATTTATAATCTTCAACGTACCATTTTTTCTCCGATTCACCTTCTCACCACACTGGATTAATTGCCTAAGATATTGCTTTAAAGGACTTACCTCTTTAGGATCCTAAAACAATTTTGGGGAATAAAGGGTTGAATTCATTTGACACATACTTATTGAGTGTATGTTGGGGGCCAAATATTAAATTCCTTACCTGGCACTCAAGGCTGAGCTTGTCCTTTGACCTTACCAGCCCTTTCTCTGGCTCAGTCAGACTGGTCTGTCTGCCACCTCCTGAAAATGCCATCTACATTCCTGTTTCTGAATTTTTGTTTCAGAATGAGCCTCTGTTTCAAATCCGTTCTGTTCCCTTTTAATTTACTTTAATTCAACTATTTCTTCAGAGCCCAGCTCTAGTCTCAGGCCTTCCTCCAAAGCCTCTCGAGTTTTTTTTTTTTTTTTTTTTTTTTTTTTTTTTTTTTTTTTTTTTTTTTCTTTTTGGTACCGGGGATCGAACTCACAACCTCATGCCTGCCAGGCAGGCGCTTAGGCCACTGAGCTAAATCCCCAGCTCTGGCCCCACTTTTCATTCCTGATCCAATTCACCTTGGCTTCCCTCCTGTGCCCTAAATACCCAAGGCTATTGTCACTTGCATTTCTTTGTTCATGTTTGAGCTATTTTGCTCGGGTTTTTCTTCTCTCCCTGCCACCTGTCAAATCTTACTCATTTTCTTTAATAACTTTTTGGTTGTCATCTATTAGTGATATTTACATTTTGAACAGAAAGACCAATCTATGTGGGAGAAGCTAAATTCAACTTAAAAATTTCTGTATTTACAAAAATATATACTTATCAAGTACATTTATATATATTGTGTATATATTATACACATATATTTATTCATATTCTTCCAGGTTATTCTCTTAGGTGACCAGAATGGAAGGCTTAGTATGTGTTCTTCCACACCTTTCCCTTTACACACATCCTAATAAGCCTTTAAATCCTGCCCCTTCCTTCAACAAAAATGGGGCCATACCCATTTTGGTATACCAGCTATTTTCAAAGTATTGTCTGAACCCCTGGGGAGGGATCCTGAAGACCCTTTTAGGAGTTTTAGAAGCAAGACCATTTTCACCATTTTCTTTTTTTTTTTTTTTTTGTGGCACCGGGGATCCAGCTCACAACCTTGCGCCTGCCTGACAGGCCCGTAAGCCGCTGAGCCAAACTCCTGGCCCTGGTTTTTTGAGGCAGGGTCGCACTGTGTAGCTCAGGCCGGTCTTGCACTGGAGTCGTAGCCCAAGCCGGCCTCGAACTCACAACGCTCCGCCTACCTCAGCCTCCCGAGTGCTGAACCATTTTCATAATAATACTGAAAATCATTTGCCTTTTTCTTTTTTTTTTTTTTGTCAGTACCAGGGATCAAACTTACAATCTTGTGCCTGCCAGGCAGGCACTTACGCCACTGAGCCAAACTCCTAGCCCTTTTTTTTTTTTTTTTTTTTTTTGAGGCAGGATTGTATGATGTAGTTCAGGTCAGCCTTGCTCGAGTTGTAGCCCAAACCGGCCTCCAATTTACAACGCTCCACCTACCTCAGCCTCCCACGTGCTGGGATTAAGGACGTGCGCCACCACACCCAGCTCATTTGCCTTTTTCACTGGGTTGACTTTTGCAGTTATGGTACAAAAGACATGAGTGAAACTGGCTCCTTAAGCACACCTTTGGCATGGAGTGGCACCAAACTATACTAGTTTTTGTGTTCTTCATTGCCACACACTTCCAGTTAATGCTAATTTCACTTACATCACTTGATTATGCAGTACAAATTACACATCTTTTCTAAATAGAAACTAAGCATGAAAGACTTCTGCCACATACTGAGGATGATTAACTCAAGGAAGAGCACTTCTGTGATTGCCTTAGTTGCAAACTAAATAAATTCCCCTTTCATAGAACACCATTTTTATGTGAGAGAACCACTGACAAACTATAGTGATTCAGATGTGTCTGACAATCATTTTCCTGAAATTGAAGAAAACCTGTCATTTCAAGGAAAGTCATTTGTATTTGTTGCCAGTGATAAAATTCCATGCCTCGAGCAAAAATCAGAAAACTTGTATCTGACATTTGTGAACTTGTCAGCTTCCCAGTACTTAAAAAGACTTTTCTGAAGAGACTTATGATTTTTTTTTTGCTATTACATACAAAAATGCATAAGAGTGTAAAAGAGGTCCAAAAGTAAAATAGTTTGAAGACCTCTACACATTTTCCTGCAACTTCCTTTTTCATTTAGGGTGTCATGAACACTATTCAGTGTCAGTATCTAACAGTCTTTTTTTTTGTGTGTGTGTCTTTCTTGAGACAGGGTCTCGCTATGCAGTTCAGGCTGCCTTGAGTTCACTTTGCAGCCCAGGCTGGTCTTGAACTTGCAACGATCCTCCTGCCTCAGCCTCCGGAGTGCTGGGATTGCAGGCACGTGCCACCACACCCAGCTCTAACAGTCTCTTAACTACAGCATGATGTTCTATTGTGTGTGTGAACAAAATGTATTTGTTTATTCACTTTATTTTTTATTTTATTTCTTTTTAGGCAGGGTCTTGCTGTGTAGTTCAAACTGACCTTGAACTATGTAGCACAGGCTGGGTTTGAATTCAAAAGGATTCTTCTGCCTCAGCCTCCCAAGTGCTAGGACTATAGGCGTTTGTCACCATACCCAGCATTCATTCACTTTTTGATGATCATTTAATTTGCTTCCAGCTTTTTATTTTGCTAATTTAAATAATATATAAGCAAGTATCCTTTACGTATATCTTTGTGTACTGGTGCTTTTATGTCTGTAATATGTATTCCTAAAAATTGTCCTGTTTTTCAAGGTCCATCTAAATAAAAATTCTCCATCTCTATAACATCTTCTCTGGTTATTTCTCCCCCTGTGGTTATTATTTGTGCCCCCATTTAAGATCATGTTCATTTATTGTCTTTGATGTCCCCTTGTTAATGCTTTTTTCTTTTTTCCTGTACTGGGGATTGAATCCAGGGCTTTCACACTGAATTACCTCTCTACCTTTTTTGTTTTGTTTTGTTTTGTTTTGTTTTGTGTTTGTTTTTTTGAGACAGGGTCTTGCTATGCAGTTCAGGCTGGGCTTGAACTCACTGTAGTCTAGGCTGGCCACAGACTCACAGTGATCCTCCTGCCTCAGCCTCCCAAGTGCTGAGATTACAGGCATATACCACCTCATCCAGCCCAGCTCTTTTTTTATTTCTTATTTTGAGACAAGGTCTCAGGAAGTTGTCCAGGCAGAGCTCAAATAAATGTTATGTTTTTTAAAGCTTCATGCCTGCCCTGTCTTGCCAAGTAAGTTATAAAAATAGAAGCTTCTTGCTGGACATGGTGGGATGTGCCTGTAATTCTAGTACTTGGGAGGCTGAGGCAGGAGGATCATTGAGCATTTGAGGCCAACCTGGGCTACATAGTCTGAGACTAACTTGGACTATACATCAAGACTCTGTCTCAAAAAGAAAAGAAAAAAAGCTGCTGCTACTTCTCCTCTTCTTCCTCCTTTTCTCTTCCTCCTCCTCCTCTTCCTTCTTCTCTTCCTTTTTCTGAGACAGGGTCTCACTGTATAGCCCAGGCTAGTCTTGAATTTGCAGCAATCCTCCTGCCTCAAGCTCCTGAGTGCTAAAATAAACAGAAGCTTCTTGAGGGCAAGCAGGGTATGTCATGCGATGCATAGTAAGTAAATAATGATGAGAAAGAGACTGAGGGTTGATAATGAGAAAAGATGTCTTAAGAGTTTTCTTTTAGTGGACAGATGGGTGCTGAGGGAAGCTGTGTACATGTATGCATTCTTCTGTCATTTTGGAAAATGTTTAAAAATAAAAAACTCTTCAACTTAATATCTCTCATTTCAGGCAAGTACATCGCCTCAACACAGCGACCTGACGGGACCTGGCGCAAGCAGCGGAGGGTGAAAGAAGGCTATGTGCCCCAGGAGGAGGTCCCAGTGTGCGTGCTTAGGCTTGAGGGGGAGGGTATTGAATGGGGTCCCAGCCAAAGAATAGAATGTGTGCTTTCGGGTTCAAGGTTGCCACTCCTGAGCCCTAAGGAAAAGGAAGGAAGGGGCTGGGATTCAGGGACCACTTGAGGGTTATGTGTGACTAGTCTTGTTCCACCATGTCTTTCCCTCAGACTCTCCGAGTAGCACTGAGAGCTGGAGCTTTGGGTCCTAGGGACCCTCCTGCAGCCTCTCCTGCAGTGCGAAGGGAAGGACCTGAAGGGAGGAAAGAAGTCGGAGTGGGATAAGAGTAATTCGGCAGATTAAGAAAGGCTCAAAAGTCAGTGATTGTTGAAAGTTTTATTGATATCTTCTGTTTCCTGCAGGTATGAAAACAAGTATGTGAAGTTTTTCAAGAGTAAACCAGAACTTCCCCCCGGGCTAAGCCCTGAGGCCACCACTCCTGTCACCCCATCCAGACCCGAAGGCGGTGAGCCAGGCCTCTCGAAGACAGCCAAGCGCAACCTGAAGCGAAAGGAGAAAAGGCGGCAGCAGCAAGAGAAAGGAGAGGTAGAGGCCTTGAGCAGGACTCTTGATAAGGTGTCTCTGGGAGAGACAGCCCAACTCCCCAGTGCTCCACCGGGCTCCCAGGCAGCCCTCACAGCTGCCTCTGACCCGCCTGACTCAGCTGCTGCCACCGAGAAAGCCAAGAAGATTAAGAACCTAAAGAAGAAGCTTCGGCAGGTGGAAGAGCTGCAGCAGCGGATCCAGAGTGGGGAAGTCAGCCAGCCCAGCAGAGAGCAGCTGGAGAAGCTCGCGAGGAGGAGGGCGCTGGAGGAGGAGCTAGAGGACTTGGAGCTGGGCCTGTGAGGCTCTCGAGTAGGAACGGACCGTAGAACAAACCGCGGGGCTCTCGGGGCTTCAGGGGAGCTTGAGCGGCCACAGTCAGGAGGGGCGCCCCCTACTGGCTCATTTCCACCTCTCGCTCCTCCCGAGCGTAGCCTCCCCCTCATTCCTTTCCTCTTATTCCCAACGTCTGTATTTTGGACTTTCTCCTTCCCATTCCCAGTGTTCAAAATCTCAGTGACTACCCCAGGTACCTGATTTGCGTGTCTTGTTTAAAAAGAAAATCGGGTGAATGGGAATCTGGGAGAACCGAGGTGGAGGGTGGAGGAGGCACTTGGAGTCTTGGTTCCTGTTCAGTGTTTATGAGTTACTTCCTTGTCTACCCCAACCCCCCTTTTTTTTAAAGAACAAAAATAAACTCAAGTAGACAACATGTTTGTCTGACTGTGTCTCTTTTTAGATCCTAGTAGGTAGATATCTCCCTTGCCAAGTTTATTTTTTAATTTTGAGGCAGAGTCTTGCTAAGTCATTAAGTTGACCAGGCTGGGTTTCAATGTGCAGTCCTCCTGCCACAGACTTCCAGAGTGCTGGGACTGCAGGTATGCACCACCTGACCTAGATTTTTTTTTTTTAACCTCTTAGTGGTACTGGGGATTGAACTCAGGCACTTAAAACTTAGGCACTTATACTCAATAGGAAAGTGCCTTAGCACTGAACTATATTCCCCAGTCCAAGAGTGTCTGTCTCTCTCCTTTCTCTCCATCTCTCTCCTATCTCTGTCTTTATTACTGTCCTTTTTTCTCGCCCCCCCTCTCCATCTCTCTGTCTCTTCTCCATCCTCTCTCTCTCTTTTTTTTTTTTTGCAGTACTGGGGATTGAACTCCCAGCCTTGCACCTGCCAGACAGGCGCTTAAGCTGCTGAGCCAAACTCCCAGCCCTGGTTTTTTTTTTTTTTTTTTTTTTTTGCGGCACCAAGGATTGAACTCACAACCTCGCACCTGCCAGGGCAGGCGCTTAAGGCACTGAGCCAAACTCCCAGCCCTGGTTTTTTGAGGCAGGGTCACACTATGTAGCTCAGGCCGGCCTTGTGCTCGCGTTGTAGCCCAAGCCGGCCTCGAACCCACAACGCTCCGCCTACCTCAGCCTCCAGAGTGCTGGGATTAAAGGCGTGCGCCACCAGGCCCGGCTCAGCCCTGGTTTTTTGAAGCAGGGTCACACTATGCAGCTCAGACCGGCCTTGTGCTCGAGTTGTAGCCCAGGCCGGCTTCGAACTCACAATGCTCCGCCTAACTCAGCCTCCCGAGTGCTGGGATTAAAGGTGTGCACCACCACGCCTGGCTTCTCTCTCATTTTTTGAGACAGGGTCTTACTATATAATCCAGGCTGGTTTGGAATTTCGTTAAATTTCCCAGGCTGGCCTCAAACTCATACCCTACTGCCTCAGCCTCTCAAGTGCCTGAATTGTAAGTATATAGGCATGTGCCACCAAATCCAACTCAGGTCTCTCTAAATACATTAATCCTACCATGAGATCACACTGTCATGACCTGGTTTAAACCTAAGTATGGCCTCAAGGCATTGCCCCCAAATACCATCATGTTGAGAATTAGGACTTCAACATATGAATTTGAGGGAGGGCAGAATTCAGTCCACAGGTATCCTGTGGTATTTTTTTGTGTAAACTGTATACACATATAAAATAAGTGATGTTTATGTATTATATTTATGTATTATATAAAATAAGTGATGTGTATATACAATGTATAATACGTTTGGGTTTTTTTAGTGGGTGGTTTTTTGTTTTGTTTGTGACAGAATCTCACTGTATAACCCCTGTCCTTGAACTCTTGGTGATCCTTCTGCCTCAGTCTCCCAAGAACTGGAATCACAGGCATGTGCCACCATGCCTGTCTGTATGTTTGAAAGTCATTGATTCAACCAATAATGAGGCGCTAAAGCATCACACATTCTTTCTCTTGTCCCTCTATTTGGGATGTGTGAGATAGAAAGTATTTTAATTACTTCCCCCATGGTAGCTCAGTGAATTAAATTAGGCCCTGACTTTATTTCCTTTCTTTTTTTTCTGGCTTTTTTATTCCTGAGGCTATATTGCTGTTTATTTGACATTTCTCTTCTTGCATATGATTCCCTTCTTATGTGTAAATAGCAAAGATTCTAGGGATCTGAAAGTTATTTTAGGACTGGCTATTTACAGTCCATGGGCTCAGGGCACATGTGTGAATTTCTTACTGTCCACTAGATGGTACTAGGAAGGGGCAATGTTTGCAAGTTATCCTGACCTAAATTCCAACTTGTTTTCTAAGTAGCAGCAGGTAGATTTTGTTGTCCTTCCACAGCCCCGAGCATTTCAGGAGAAGGAGTTTACATAGAGCTCTCTCTCCCCCTAAATATAGGAGACAGAGAATTTGGGTCCAAGCAAGTCCTTTTTTTTTTTTTGAGACAGGTCTCACTATGTAATTTAGGCTGGCCTTGAATTCACTGTGTAGCCCAACAGGTTGGCCTCAAACTCATGGCAATCCTCCTGCGTCAGCCTCCCAAGTGTTGGGATTACAGGTGTGCACCAACATGCCTGGCCCAGAATTGCTAACTCTTAAGAATCAAGGATCTTTTCTAGTCTCTGAAGGAGATTAAAGATGAACTGAAGCAGAAGGGGTGGAAGTTTTACATAGCTGGCTGTGTGTGGGTAATAGAGTTGGCTGAGAGGAGAGATAGGCAAAGTTGAAGAATCTCTTTCTTTTTTCTGTAGTGTTCCCTAAAGTTCACACCTTGAAAATTTAATACCCAGTGCAACAATGTTGCTGGGCATAGTGGTGCACACCTGTAATCCCAGCACTTGGGAGGCTGAAGCAGGAGGATCACTGAGTTTCAGGCCAGCCTGGGCTGCATAGTGAACTCAAAGCCAGCTTCAACTACATAGGGAGACTGTCTCAAAGAACCAAAACAAAACAAACAAACTCCCCAATGCAACAGTATTGAAAGGTGGGATCTTGAAGAGGTAATTAGGTAATGAGGGTTCTGCTTTAATGAATGAATGGTGGTATTACAGGAGTGGGTTACTTCTTAAAGGAGTGGGTTGTTGAGGAAAATGAATTTGTGCGGCCTCTTTCTTGTTTATTTCTGAGACAAAGTCTCACCATGTAGCCCAGACTAGCTTGAATTTACAGTCCTCTTACCTCAGCCTCCAGAGTACTGGGATTACAATCATGCTTGGCTCCCTACTGTCTCTTGTGTGTGCTCTCTTGCCTTTCACCATTCCCTGTAGATGATGCAGTTTGAATGCGCTCACCAGATTTCAACTTCTTCTTTCTTTTTTTTTTGGTACCAGGGATCAAACTCACGACCATGTGCTTGCCAGGGAGGCACTTGTGCTTTCTGAGCTAAATCCCCAGCCCAAACTAAATCCCCAGCTCCAGCTGGGAGTTTGGCTCAGTAGCTTAATTACCTGCCTGGCAGGTGAGAGGTTGTGAGTTTGATGCCTGGTGTCACAAAAAACAAAAACAAAAACAAAAACAAAAACAAAAACAAAAACACCCAGCCCCAGATTTGAACTTCTTGATCGTAGGTTTTATTGTTTAAAAAAAAATGTATTAGTACATAATGATTACCTGTATTGTGGGGAATTGGTCCATGTACACAACACATGTTTTTTTCCCCTTCCCCTCCACTCCCATTGTTTTCAGAATTTTTTTTTTATTTTTTACTAGCATTAGATTTATTTATTTATTTTTAGAGTGATTTTTTTTTTTTTTTTTGTACCAGGGATCAAACTCACAATGTTGCATTTGTCAAGCAGGCACTTGTAACACTAAGCTGTATCCCTGGTCCTTATTTTTAAACTCTTTATCAAGCTAATTATAATAAACACAAATTAACAACCAGACTAATAGGTCAAAAAATACATAAAGTACATAAAATAATTATCTTTTTTATTTATTTATTTATTTATTTTTGCGGCACTGGGGATTGAACTCACAACCTCGCGCTTGCCAGGGCAGGCGCTTAAGCCACTGAGCTAAACTCCCCAGCCCTGGTTTTTTGAGGCAGGGTCGCACTATGTAGCTCAGGCCGGCCTTGCGCTCACGTTGTAGCCCAAGCCGGCCTTGAACTCACAACGCTCCACCTACCTCAGCCTCCCGAGTGCTGGGATTAAAGGCGTGCGCCACCACGCCCGGCTCATAAAATAATTATCTAGGGTCAGGAATATAGCTTAGTGGCACAAGTGCCTGCATGGCAAGGACAAAGACCTGAGTTTGATTCCTAGTATCCCCCCAAAAAAATTATACTAAAAGAAGAGACACATTTAGATGCCGGAAGCGGGTGGTGCACACGTGTGATCCTAGCCTTCTGGAGTCTCAAGCAGGATTGCTGTGAATTTGAGGCCAGCCTGGGCCAGCCAAGGCTAGTCTGGACTGCATAGTGAGACCCTGTCTCAAAAACAAACAAAAAAATTCATCTGCTAAAAAAAAAAAAAAAAAAAAAATGCTAATTCCATCATAGCTGTGATTTTTAAAAAAAATTTTTTTTTTGAGACAGTCTGGCTGTGTAGTTCAGGATGCCTTTGAACTCACTATGTAGCCCAGGCTGACCTCTTCCTCTTGTTTAATAATAGTCTTCCTTCTACTTTCATGTCAAAAACAAATAAATACATTTTTAAAATTTCGAGACAAGGTTATTAAATTGCCCAGTCTGAGCTCTAATTTACAATTCTCCTACTTTAGTCTCCTACAATGATGGGATTACAGGAGTGAGCCACCATGCCTGACCATTTTTTCATATGCTTATTGGCTTTTTTTTTTTTTTTTTTTGAGAGAGAGTCTCATTGCACTGTTAAGGCTAGCCTTGAACTCACTTTGTAGCCCAGGCTGGCTTTGAACTCATGATCCTCCTTCCTCAGCCTCCCAAGTGCTGAAATCACAAGCACGCATCATTATGCCCGGACACTTCTTTTGAGAAGTGTCTGTTTTATTTCTTTGCCCATTTTTTGATTGGACTATTTGGTTTTTTGGTGTTTAGTTTTTTGAGTACTTTATATGTTCTAGATAGTAACCATCTGTTGGAAGAGTAGCTGGCAAAGATTTTTTCCCATTCAGTATACTGTTGGTCATTTTGCTTGGTGTGCAGAAACTTTTTGATTTGATACAGTACCATTGTTGGTTTTTGCCTTTATTTCTTGCACTTTGGAGTCCTATTTAGGAAGGTTTTGCCTGTGCCTATGGTGTACTCAGGAGGCTGAGGCAGGAGGATTTCTTCAAGTTCAGGGCCAGCCTGGCCTACACAGCAAAACCTTGTCTAGAAAGAAAGAAAGAAAGAAAGAAAGAAAGAAAGAAAGAGAGAGAGAGAGAGAGAAAGAAAGAAAGAAAGAAAGAGAAAGAAAGAATCATACCATCTGCAAAGAAAGATAATTTGACTTCCAATTCTTTCTGATTTGTCTCCCTTTTACTGTATTTCTCTTTTCTCATTGTTTTAGTTAAAATTTCAAGTCGATCAAATAGGAGTGGTATGAGTTGGAATTCTAATTTCTTCTAATCCACTTCATTTCATTTCATTTCATTTTTTGAGACAGGGTCTGCCTATATAGTGCAGGCTGGCCTCAAACTCTTGGCAAGCTCTTTCCTCCTGCCTTAGCCTCCTGAGTGCTGGGATTTCAGGCATGTGCCACCACACCCAGCTAGTCCTGTGTGGGTTTTTTTTTTTCCTTGTTTTTTTGTATATTTGTTTTGGTACTGAGGATTGAACTCACAACCTCGCATTTGCCAGGCAGGCACTGTGCCACTGAGCTATATCACCAGCCCTAGTCCTGTTTTAAACTCATTCATTTTATAATTTCCTAGCAGTTGTTCTTTATCTGGTAGTTGATTTTTGTCTACTTTTACAGAGTCTTCCTTCTCACACTCATGCATATGCAGCCTATTGCTCAAATCAAAGACTCACAGGACTGCTGTGAAAACCTGTGGGGCTGTTCCTTTGTATAGCTCCCTTCCTCAGTACCCTGACCCCTCGGCCTCCTGAATTCTGATTTTTATCCTCTCAACTCAGCACAACTACTATTCTCTGCTTGTGTTTCCCATTCCTGTGCTACAGTCTGGAAAGCATCTCTGGATAGCTAGTTGGAATAATTGAATTGAATCCCTTTTCTCAGGGATTAGAATTCTGTGCTTCCTTTTCCCAATATCTAAAAAAAGCTGTCTGATACAAGCTGTATAGTTTTCCAAATTTTTTTTCTTTTTCCCTGAAAGTAAAAGGTAAACAATAGTAAAATATACCGGGGTGTATCTCAGGGTCTTAACACATACAAGACCCTGGGTTTGATCCCCAGCATGACAAAAAAAATAAATAAATTAATTAAATAAAATAAAAAAAGGATGGAGGGAGGAAGACAGGAAAGGAGGGAGAGGAAGAGAGATCCTTGGTGTTGGTATCAGGAAAGTGCACACACTTCTCTAAGAAACCTGTGGCAAGCCAGGTGTGATGGTGCACCCTGTGGTCCCGGCACTTGGGAGGATCATTGTGAGTTCAAGGTCAGCCTGAACTACGAGGGAGACCCTGTCTCAAAACACACACACACACACACACACACACACACACACACAAAGGGTTTTGTTTTGGTTTTAGTTTTGGTTTTAGTGCTGTACATTGAACCTGGGCCTCATGTACTCTCACCAAGTGCTCTACCACTGAACTATACCCCAGCCCACTTTTCTGTAATTTAGATGTTCTTAATTTATTATTATAAACATTATAATAAGTGCACTGAACTATACCCCAGTCCACTTTTCTGTAATTTAGATGTTCTTAAGTTATTATAATAAACATTATAATAAATGCATTATTTAAATTTTTTTTTTTTTTTTTTTTTTTGCAGCACCAGGGATTGAACTCACAACCTCGCACCTGTCAGAGAGGCACTTAAGCCGCTGAGCCAAACTCCTGGCCCTGGTTTTTTTGAGACAGGGTCGCATTATGTAGTTCAGGCTGGCCTTGCACTCGCGTTGTAGCCCAAGCCGGCCTCAAACTCACAACAGCCTCCACAGTGCTGGGACTAAAGGCGTGCGCCACCATGCCCGGCTATGGATGATCCTAATTTTAAGGTTATCTTGGGCAAATTTAGTGAATTAGCAAGAACTCGTCCTTAAACAAAAAAATAAAAAGGGCTGGGGATATAGCTTAGTGCTCCCTGGGTTCAATTCCCAGTACTGGGGGAAAAATTCTGAGAATACCGTCTTCCTTCTGATCAACTCTTTCTTATGTCCCACTTCAAACACTTCTTTCACAGCTGGGGTGTGTGTGTGTGTGTGTGCGTGTGCATGTGCTCATTATGTGAAAGTTGCATGTAACTCAAACTCAAGCTGAAATTGTTCCTTTTTTTTTTTTTTTTTTGGCGGCACTGGGGATCGAACTCACAACTTTGCACCTGCCAGTCAGGTGCTTAAGTCATTGAGCCAAACTCCCAGCCCTAGTTTTTTTGAGGCAGGGTCGCACTATGTAGCTTAGACTGGCCTTGTGCTCGCATTGTAGCCCAAGCCGGCCTTGAACTCACAACGCTCCTCCTACCTCAGCCTCCCGAGTGCTGGGATTAAAGGCGAGAGCCACCATGCCCAGCGAAATTGTGCCTTTTTTAGCACTTTAAAATCCTTTAGTTCTCTCTTACTCAATGTGTGCTGTGTATACTTGTGCAGAGCATCAGCCCTTCTCCCTCTGTCAAATTATTGAATTCAATTAAAAATCACCCAAAAGCACACTACCCAAAGCCCTCTTCCTTCATATGTGAGCCAAAATGGGTCCCTCCCTACATTCATCCCCCATCAAGGACTCCCCTCTCCCAGGAGCCCTATCTCCCAACAGCTCTCTCTGAGGTCACTGTCCTGGCACAGTGTGCTAGGTCTCTCTCAGGTCTCCCTTGCCCATGGAGTTACTATGCTCTTCAAAATAGGAAGTCAAGCCGGGCGTGGTGGCGCACGCCTTTAATCCCAGCACTCGGGAGGCTGAGGTAGGCGGAGCGTTGTGAGTTCGAGGCCGGCTTGGGCCACAACGTGAGCATAAGGCCGGCCTGAGCTACATAGTGCGACCCTGCCTCAAAAAACCAGGGCCAGGAGTTTGGCTCAGCAGCTTAAGCGCCTGTCTGGCAGGAGCGAGGCTGTGAGTTCAATCCCCGGTGCCGCAAAAAAACAAAAAAAACAAAATAGGAAGTCAGTGCTGGCCCTTGCCCTGCCAACTCCCAGTCAAGGCTCTTGTCAACAGAAAAGGGGGCCAAACACATTTTTCCAGGCTCTTGGCACTTCCCAAACATCAGGGCAGATCTGTTTCCTGGGGTCACAGTGTGAGGACAGGAGGCCAAATTTCTCCCCCGCATCTCACCTTGCTTGGTAAAGCAATAAAAAAAAAAATTTTTTTTTTTAAATTAAATGGTTGCTGTCCCCAGAAGGAGCAAACTCTCTTGTGCTGTCATTATTTATTTTCCTTTCATCCAGGTAGCCAAGAGTAGCCAAGAAAACACTGGAACTCCCATCTCCTCCTTGTTCCAGCAGCTAGAATTTATTCTTTCATGAAGCAACTATTGTGCTGTGTAATAAGACACCTGGAAGAGGCTTCTAGCAGTTTTCAGGAGCATCCTGTGGGAAAACTCCTTTTTCTATAAATTGGAGAAAGCAGTCAGATTTTGGTCTCCCCCAGTCTTTGGCAGGAACTGAAGAAGTTCAGGATTTGCGTCTGATGCCCTCTCCATTGAACCGATTCAGGCCAGGCTGCAGGAGCTGAGTGTGAGT
The DNA here is from genome assembly GCA_004363535.1 of Dasyprocta punctata. Lineage (NCBI taxonomy): Eukaryota > Metazoa > Chordata > Mammalia > Rodentia > Dasyproctidae > Dasyprocta > Dasyprocta punctata. The sequence goes on along the minus strand of RJWM01007750.1, from coordinate 51,115 downwards.
GCGGTGGTGGATGGGTGGGAACGCCAGAAGTGTGCACAGAGGTGGGGGCGCCCAGGAAGTTTTGGGTATCAGAGCAACAGAGTGTGCTGGCCTGATTCCTGAATCATCCCCAAGCCCCTCCCACTTTCCTGGTCACTAACCAGTTCCAGCTGTGCTCAGTTCTGGCCATCACTTCCCATATGGTCTCTAGGAACTTATGACTAATTAAATGAGTGTGTGGACATGTGTGGTGTGTATCCTTAAAAACAGAGGTTTCCAGGGTAACAGCTGGGAACTCAATTCCACCAGCCAGGGAAAGCTTCCTCTCTCCTGACCTCCTGAGGCATCTAAAGGAAAGACAGGCCGAAGGGTAACCTCTCACCTTTCTCCAAGGGCATGGGCTGGGCCAGCCTTAACTTGGCTCAAACATGCTTTTCACCCCTCTGCTTCTCAGTTTCAAACCTTTATATAGTAGGATGTCCAGCTCAGGCAACCTTCACTGGGTAAGGGTAACCGCGTGTCGGGCAGGTGGTAGGTGATGGTTACGAGACTGGTTTCTCCTGGCCTAGAAACCTCATACCCATGTGCCCACCACCCAGAGCCCGTGGTCGCTGGTGATTAGTAAATGCTCTCAGAAGTCTCCCTACTTCCTGCTACAGTGTCATTAAAATACTTCTTCTTCTTCTTCTTCTTCTTCTTCTTCTTCTTCTTCTTTTTTTTTTTGTGGCACCGGGGATTGAACTCACAACCTCGTACCTGCCAGGCAGGCACTTAAGCCACTGAGCCAAACTCCCAGCATTAAAATACTTCTATACAAACTCTTCTGTCACAGTTGGTGGCAGAGAGGGAAATCAGCCTGCAGGAAGGGAATGAGCAAACTGAAGAGCCTAGGAGTTTCTTCTCTTGGAGTTAAGTTCTCTTTTGGGGACAGGCTGAACACACGCCCTAACCCTTTGCACACATTCCCACATCTTCCCCAGCGAGATATGACAAATTCAGAGACAAAAAGAGCTGGGTCAGTCTGGCAGGGGTGAGGTGGGGTGGCACGGGTGGTAATGATGAGGCACAGTGGGAACAGAATTAGTCATGCAGGCCTTGCACAAGTGCCCCGTCTGCAGCTTGAGGAAATTTTGTTTGGGTGTCTGTGTGAGCTCCCAGGGGACTGGAGAGCACTAGACTCTGGTCCTGCCTGTGGATGCATTGTTTTTCCATGAAAGTACTGAGGCACAGGGTTGTTACTGAGGTTAAATGAGGTAAGACAGTTTGACAACTTTTAGCATTTTACACACACACAAACACATACACACACGCACACACACACATACACACACGCACGTGCACTCACCCCCCCCCCCCCAGCTCCCTCTCAGGCCTTCTGAGACCAGAATGAGTAACAGGATTGGGGGAAAAAAAGGAGAAAAAGGATGAGAAAGAGCCCTGCTGGGGGCCAAGCAGGAGCTAATCCCCAGCCCCCATCATTTCCTGGATGCTTCAGCTTTGGTGATGGCCTCTGTCATTCACTGCTCAGAGGTTCTCTGTTCCCCTTGCCTGTCACTGGTCATCTGGGACTTAGTCACCCAATTGTTACCCAGTGCTGGGTGGGTCATGGGGCATCACTGACGGCAGCAACATGAGTCAAGAGGATCCCCCACCTTGATCCTACAGTGTGAGGTTCCCAGTACATGGCTCTCCCCAGAATGTGGGGACCAGCTCAGAAGTGAGGTCCCACTGAGAGCACAAGTTCACTCACCCTCCTTCCCATTCCTGTGCATGTGAACGCTGTGCAAATGTGTGATGCGTCAGTGCCAGTGGAAGCTTCAGTCTCCTAACTACTTAGAAGTAAAGTTCTAAGAGTCAGCATAGTACAGATACCATGAGCACATATTACAGAATCAGCAGAAGGATCTGAATATAGGCCAAGCCAGTTAGGAGCTCCACGTTTTTGCTCAAGTTTCCCTCTTTTGTCTCCATTTCCTTTTTTTTTTTTTTTTTGGTGGTGGTACTAGGAATTGAAGTTAGGACCTTGCACTTTCTAGGCAGGTGCTGCACTGCTGAGCCATATCCCAGGCCCCAAAATCTAATTTTTGTTTTTTGTTTGGTGGCAGGGAATGGAACTCACGACCTCACACTTGTCAGGCTATGCCACTGAGCTATAACCTGGCATTTTTTTTTTTTGAGACAAGGTCTCATTATGTAGTTCAGGCCAGCCTGGACTCATTAAGTAGCACAGGCTTTGAACTTGTGGTGGTCCTTCCTCAGCCTCCCAAATGCTGGGATTACAGGCATGGGCCACCATACCTGGTGGTAGTAGATAGTTGTAAATTTAAATGTTTCTTGTTTTCCTCACATAGCATTCAAGGTCCTCTCTATACTCTGGTTCCTAACCCACCCATCATCATTTGATACCCACCGATCATCATTTGACAAAGACGTATTAGGTTAGGTACCTTTCTAATTCATGGAGCCAGCCCAGGGTATGTATAAAGAAGCAGTCACAACCCTTCACTCTTATGAAACATAAACATACCAGACTCTTGGCTCTGTACTGTCCTGGCCCTCAATACCTTCTGCCCATTGATTCTTTTTGTGTGTGTGTGTGTGTGTGTGTGTGTGGCACTGGGGATCGAACTCACAACCTCGCACCTGCCAGGTAGGCACTTAAGCCACTGAGCCAAACTCCCAGCCCTAGTTTTTTTTGAGGTAGGGTCACACTAAGTAGCTCAGGCCAGTCTTGGGCTCACGTTGTAGCCCAAGCTGGCCTCAAACCCACAACGCTCCTCCTACCTCAGCCTCCCGAGTGCTGGGATTAAAGGCGTGCGCCACCATGCCCACCCAGTTTGCCCATTGATTCTTAGGGAGTCTGCAAAGCCCAACTTCAACCCTGCCCTCTCAGTGAACTTCCCACAGCCTCATGACCCATAGGATGGGCAGCTCCTACTTGGCATCCTGGCTTCCCTCTCTCCTGGGGTCTTCTTTAACCTGTGAACTCTTCAAGGACAGGCTCTGGGCCCTGCTTTGTGTCCTCCCACCATGTTCCAGACTGATTAATGCTTGAAATAATGACTTTTTCTTAAAGCAGACATAAGTAGCCTTCAAGACCATTTAAATTCCCAACTCAGATCTTATTCGTGATTCTATCATCTGAAACCCAAGCTATCTCAGCTATCTCTCGCCTTTTTGCTTTTATTTATTTTTTCCTATTGAAGAGCAGGCAGAGAGACTTGAAGGTTGATGCTGAGGTGCCCCTGAGACACAGGAAAGTCTAACTCCAGAGGAGCTGCTTCTCAGCCTGATAGGAGGCCCACCCTGGGGAAAAAGGTCTTCCTGTCTCCACAGAGGACCCTGAAGAAGAAGGGGGTGTGAGGGGCTCATCTTGGCTTCTGCTCCCTGGTAGGGTAGGGGTTAATAGTAGATTGCAACACATCTTTGGGCTGAGTCACCTCCCACTGCCATCCCCCATTCGCCTCAGTTGGAGTTTTATAAAGAGGACCAGAGACTGGGAAGTGAAAAGAGCAGGAGGCAAGAAATCCCTGCTAACCCTGCTGTCTCAGATTCCCAGAAAGCTAAGGTCAGAGAGCATAGACAGCCTCTGGAGGTCTTGTCAGCATGAACTGGCAGCAGCTATGGCTGGACTTCCTACTCCCCATGACAGTCTTGTGCCAAGCCTTGGGGCCTGCAGAGAAGAAGGCAGCTGTGGTGAGTCCCCCGGGGAAGAGGGAGCCAGCCAGGGTGGTGACATGCTAACCACTCCACAGCTCCACCAAAGCCTGCCTTCTGCCTGCAGACTGCCTGCCTTTCCCTTCTTTCCTCCACTCCATGGTCCACCCTGTCACCGCTGCACCTTCCTCTTACTCTACCTGAGCCCATTCTCTAAGCTGCTCCCATTTTATTCCTTCATTTCTATCCCTGCCTCTCCTAATAGGTCTCTTAGGTCAGTTAGAAACTTTGCCTAGAGACTAACTCCCTGTTGCCATGCTTACCTCCTCCCCATCATAGGATTACCTGTTGCAGTTCGGGTACCTGCAGAAGCCTCTAGAAGGACCCGGTAACTTCAGGCCAGAAGATGTCACAGAGGCTCTGAGGTGAGAGGTCACAAGGTCACAAGGTCAGAGCTGAAGTTGCAAGATCTTCTCCCTTCTCATCCTTTTCTCTCTGCAGTCCCACCTCTGCCTGACCCAAATCTGTATCAGGGATCTGTTGGATGGGTGCTAGTAAGGTTGGGGTGGTAGCACATGGGGTGGGACAGGGATTCAATATGAGGAGCACAGTCATTGGAGCTGCTAGGCCCTAAGCTCTCCTTTGGAGGGTCTACCCCATATTGCATCCCATATACTATTTTTTTTTTTTTTTTGTCTTTTCAAGACAGGATCTTGCTATGCAGTTCGGACTGGCCTTAGGCTCGCTTTGTAGCCCAGGTTGGTCTCGAGCTCACAACGACCCTCCTGCCTCAGCCTCCCGAGTGCTGGGATTACCATATACTATTATTTAGGTATAGTCCACATGAAGTATGATTTACATGCCAAATTATGAATTGGATTGTTGAAGTGATGTTACCTTTTATAGTCACCGAACCCAGTCAACTTTTGTTGTTTCTATTTTGTAGTTTTCTTTTGTGTTTTTGTAATGGGTTGGTTTTCTTCATGTTCTCAGAAATGTTTCAGTCCCCTGAAAAGCACATAGAAGAAAAGAAAAAGAAAAAAAGAAAAGCACATGGGCCCTATGATAGTCCATAGATAGATGAGATTGCCCCAGAGCAGGCTGGGCTGGAGGTGGGTTGAACCAGGAGGAGAGAAGGCCGAGAAGCACAGGTCCTGTTGGAGAACTGGAGAGCAGGGGGAGAGTTTCCAGAGTGGGAAAAGATTAGAAATTGTAGTAGGGAGAATTTTACTTGACAGCTGGGCACGGTGGTGGCACTCTGGGAGGCTGAGGGAAGAAGATTGTGAATTCTAGCTCAGCATGGTCAACTTAGTGAGACCCTGTCTCAAAAAAGATTGGGAATGTAGCTCAAAGGGAAGGCTTGGGGTTTGGTCCCCAGTACTGGAGGTGGGGGGAAGAGAGAGAGAGAGAGAGAGAGTGAATGAAAGATGAAGTTAGACTGTTGCCATTTCTGCCGAACAGGAGAGAAAGTTCTAATCATGAGAACAGAGGCTGGAGTGACTCAGTTTAAGTTCAGAGATTCTGTGCCATTCTTGGTCGCTGCCTTGGGCAGTAGGAGGCAAAAGCTATCTCCAGTTCTTAGTCTTCCAGATTCACCTGCCTTGGTGGACCCATCCCTTTCCCTCTTTCCAGAACTTTTCAGGAAGCATTTGAGCTGCCAGTCTCAGGTCAGCTGGATGATGCCACAATGGCCTACATGCAGCTGCCTCGTTGTGGCCTGGAGGATCCCTTCAACCAGAAGACTCTCAAATACCTTTTGCTGGGTGAGAACTGAGCCTGGGAAGAGGAGGGCAAGCAGAGGATGTTGTGGCTCTGGAGTGTGGTGGCATCAGGACAACCTGGACCAGCTCAGTGTTGAATGGATGATCGCCTGGTGATTACCTGGTTATTATCTGTCTAGAGGGGTTGTGAGTGCTCATACCCAGAGGAGCTCTCTGGGTTAGGAGAAGGATCTATGCTTCCAACAGAGAAGGATGTGTGTTTCAAATGTATCTTCTGGTCCATTAACCAGGGCGATGGAGAAAAAAACACCTGACCTTCCGCATCTTGAACCTGCCCTCCAACCTCTCACCCCACATAGCCCGGGCGGCCCTGCTTCGAGCCTTTAAGTACTGGAGCAATGTGGCACCACTGACCTTCCAGGAGGTGCAGACTGGCTGGGCTGACATCCGCCTCTCCTTCCACGGCCGCCAAAGCCCATACTGCTCCAAGAGCTTTGATGGGCCTGGTAGGTAGTAGTTCTCAGCTATCATCTCCCAGTCTTCTGAAATTACCTCTGTTTCTTTGAGTTGGTGACTTTGGAACCTTAATATTCAGCCTGCCTCCTATCCCCACTGGCACCCTATGCAATCTAACCTCCTTGTAACGTTCCCTAACGGAGCAGTTGGTTGCTTGACTGGAGACTTACCATGCTTCCTCTTTGAAGACGATACCTCCTTCCCTGGTTTAAATTCCATTAAGGAACATGTGAGAGAGGGCTGAGTCACAGAGGAGAGAGTGGTTGGGAGAGGGGTAAAGGGACCGTGATGGGCATCTGTGAGAGAAGTGAATGACAACAAAGGAATCTGAAAGAAGCATCCCACAGACAGCAAATATAGCTAGGGGCATTTAAGGAAATGGAGTACTTCGAGTTTATGACAGGCAGGGTGCTCCAGGACTCTGAGGACTGACCTTCCTGTATACCTTTGTTTTCATGCAGGGAAAGTGCTGGCCCACGCTGACATCCCTGAGCTGGGCAGTGTACACTTTGATGAGGATGAACTCTGGACTGAGGGGACCTATCGGGGGGTGAACCTGCGCATCATTGCCACCCATGAACTGGGCCATGCCCTGGGACTTGGCCACTCCCGATACACCCAAGCGCTCATGGCCCCTGTCTATGCTGGATACCGTCCCTACTTCAAACTGCACCCAGATGATGTGGCAGGGATCCAGGCTCTGTATGGTCAGTCCTTCTCCCTCTTGAGTGGAAGGGTCAGTCCGACCCGCATCTCTCTCCACTTAAAGAGACAGGTCTCACAGCAGTGGAGGGAAATGGTGTGGCTTCTTTTTCCTCTGACCCAGTTGCATAGGCTTCTTTACTTTCAGAACGTATCTTTCTGACTTTTCCATGCCTAACCTTCCATCCAGGTCTTTCTCCTTTTATCTTCCCTTGGAGATGGAGATTGCGGATCCCAGGAAGTCTCTACCCTTTTTGGTGCTTTTCAAAACTAAAAATGTCAAAATGTCTTTTGCTGACGTCAATATGAAATTGTCCATTATCAAGAAAAACTCCCTGACAGTGCCTTGTGTTTTTTCTACGGGAGCATTGCACAGTGTGCACAGTAGGCAGGTGCTACCACGTCTCTCCCACAGCAGCATCCTTTCATCTTGCAGGCAAGAAGAGCCCAGAGACAAGGGAGGAGGAAGAAGAGATGGAGGTGCCTACTGTACCCCCAGTGCGCAGAGAACCCAGTCCTATGCCAAACCCCTGCAGTGGTGAACTGGATGCCATGATGCTGGGTGAGGTCTATCCCCTCCAAGCCATAACAGGCAGTGGGGCCAGACATTGATCCTAAGGCCTGGACAAATGGGAATGACATGAGGCCACAGCATGAGCAATGGAGGTCAGATCCCAGGGAGAAGTTGGTGACTATGGAAGAAGACAGGTACTATAGATAGGGAGGGTTCAAAGGTGAATTTAAAGGGGCAAAGCAGCCATTTATCAAGGTTGCAGTCGGGCATGGTGGCGCATGGCTGTAACCCCAGCCGAGGCAGGAGGATTGTTGCAAGTTTGAGACTAGCCTGGGCTACAGAGTGAGCTCAAAGCCCCCCTGAACTGCATAGCAAGACCCTGTCTGAAAAAGACAACAACAACAAAAAAAGTTGCCACTTTGTAAGGACTACTAGAACACATACATAAAAGCAGCAAAATGGAATTAGCTAGACTGCCTATTAGAGAGGGCTCTGCACCTGGTTGGAAGAACAATTTGGAAGCCACTTGGAACAAAAGGTTCTCAAAATGGGACAACCATCTACAGTGTTTTTCAGAGCTAAAATGCTCAACACTAGGTCCTCCTCCTCTACCTTTAATTTTCTTCTCAAATTAAAATTGGATGAAGCTTTGAAGCATCAGCCTGTGGGAGGGAGGGCAAGTTATCAGCCTACCTCAGCTACTCACAGGTCTTTGTCTTTGTGACTCTGTTGACACCTCTTTGCTCTAAGGGCCTCGTGGGAAGACCTATGCTTTCAAGGGAGACTACGTGTGGACTGTGACAGAGTCAGGGCTGGGTCCCTTGTTCCTAGTGTCTGACCTTTGGGAGGGGCTCCCAGGAAAACTGGATGCTGCTGTCTACTCTTCTCGAACACAGTGGATTCACTTCTTTAAGGGTAAGGGGGCAAACTACAGTGTCTTATCTGAGGAGGGCCTTGTCATAAAGAAGCCACAAAAGGGAGAGTTGAGAAGTTTTGAAAAGGATGAAATTGCTAGGCATGAGGACACATGCCTGTAATCCCAGCATGTGGAGGAAGGCTGAGGTAGAAGGATCATTCCAAGTTCAAGGCCATCCTGGACTACATATCAAGACCCTGTCTCAAAAAACAAATCAAAACAAACAAAAGGGTAGAACTGAGGGACAAAAAGCTACCACCTGAGGATAGAGGTGACCTGTTCTTTCCCTATACACTCTTAGGGGACAAGGTGTGGCGCTACATTAATTTCAAGATGTCTCCTGGTTTCCCCAAGAAACTGAGTAAGGTAGAACCCAACTTGGATGCAGCTCTCTATTGGCCTGTCAACCAAAAGGTGTTCCTCTTTAAGGTATAAAGTTCAAAAGGAGGGTGCACCCTTTTTTAAGAGGGGCAAGCTATCTCATACATCTCTGAAGTTGCAGTGGGCTGAGGGTGGACCTCTAGAGGTTTCTAAATTCTGTCTTCATTGTGCTCTTCTCCACATCTACCCGATACCCAGGGCTCCGGGTACTGGCAATGGGATGAGCTGGCACCAACTGACTTCAGTCGCTACCCTAAACCAATCAAGGAGTTGTTTACTGGAGTGCCAAACCAGCTCTCAGCTGCCATGAGCTGGCGGGACGGCCGGGTCTATTTCTTCAAGGACAAGAAGTACTGGCGCCTCAACCGGCAGCTTCGTGTAGAGAAAGGCTATCCAAGAAACACTGCCCACAACTGGATGCACTGTCATCCTCGCACACCTAGCACTTCTCCATCAGCTGGGGACACCACTTCCTCAGCCATGGATACCATCTCAAACACTGACACAGTCTTGGACATTATTTCCTCAGCCACAGACTCCACACTTTCACTACCTGCTAATGTCACTTTCCCAGAGGCCTGAGACCAAATCAAATGTCTGCTTAGTAGAACTACAGTGGGGTCATGAACTAGATCTCCAACCTCTGAAAGTTTTAACCCCAGCCACTACTCACATGAGAGGTGCTTCCTTGACCCTGATTCAGCCCTCACTCCACAGTTTCACCTCATTTTAGACAGTCTTTTGATATCACTTCCAACTGGGTCATCTCTCTGGAAGACAGTCGTGGAGGGATGCGTCAGTCAGGCCTTTAGCTGACAGGATGTGGCAGCTTTGGAAGCTGGATACCTGGATCCCGTTCACCCCAGATAAAGTGCAAGAAAATAGTATGGCCAGTAAAATGAGCAAGGGCTTTGGGATCCTTGAGAATCACATTTGCCTGCTTGCGTCTTGGGCATGCTAAAAACCTCATTGACCCCTGAATTGTCCATTAGCAAAGCAAAGTTAATACCAATCCTGCACATGGTTGTCGCATGAAATGAAATATTGGGTACATGTGGTGTCTGGCACATTTGTGGTTAATAAAGGTTAATTTTGTGCTTCTAAGAGAGGATTGAACAGCTCTTCCTCTACCTGAGTGTGTAGCTCCTACAGTGTTCTGACTGATAAGGGTACCCCTGTCCGATCCTTTAGGAGACAGAAGATGGATTAATATATTTACTTCTTTGAGGATACAGGGGGAAAAAAAGACAGGATCAACAGTAGAGGCAGAAGTCCCTGGTTCAGTTTTCAATGCCATTTTATTCACATGGTTCCTTGTTCTTCCTCCCTCCCATCATAGCCCTGCTGCCCAGAGGAGCGATATGTTTTCCTTCATGCTCTCTGGGAAACCAGGGGACAGACTGTGGGCAACAGAGCTGAGGGGATAGTTAGTGTATGTGCTGCCAAAGCAAGCACACTGAAGGGGCAGTTAGAAGGGGTTAGTGGCTGAAATGAAAGTCTGGTTAAGGAGGGAGTTATATCACCCACAGAGACAGGTGGAGAAGGCACTTTTCTCCCATGCAGCCCTAAAGACCAAACTCCTTTGGGCAAAAGGGCAAGACTCTGGTATGTAGCCAGTGCTATCTTGGAGCAAGAAGTTAGCTTTTGGGAAGGTGGGTGCTGAGGGAGATGCCTCAGGTTGAGGAGAGAAAGGATGCACCATGGAGGATAGTGCTCCCCACTGAGGTAGGAAAAGGGGGCTCAAGCCTATGGGGTACAAGGGGAAAGGCCAACCAGAAACCCAACTACTCATTAATGAGAGGCCTGGGAATTCTGAAACTCTTTTGTGTTATTCTCTTCATCAGAAGTTATCAAATGTCTTAGGAAGCTCCCTGATTTTCCATAGGCCCTACAAAAACACAGCCCCTCATTTGCTACTGTGAGGCACACTGAGATGGGGATTTACTTGGGTAAGGGCCCTCCTTGCTTTGGAGAGAATTAGGGAGTCAGTTTCTCTAGGAATCAGGGCACCTCTATTACTGGACAGAGGTAAGGTAGTCATACTTCCATTCCCCTCCCCTCTACCCAAGATTCTTCTTTTCCTGTTCCTGAAACATATCTACAAGGCTGGTTTGGAGAACAGGTCTTATCCCCAAATCCAAGAGGTGGAGAACTTTGTGTATAAGTGCTGTGGGCCCTCATTAGAGTGGGGTGCCAGCCAGTGGATGAGGCTCAAGTCTGAGTTGAATCAGAGGGTGGGGTGAGGGGTACAGTGGAACCACAGTCAGAATCCAGGTCCAGGATGGTGTTGGGAGCTGTGGCCAGGGTACTTGGTCCTAGCTGGCGGTCTCGAAGACTCTGGAGATAACTCTGAAGGGGTACAGGGCAAAAGGGCAGAAAGAGGGCCCTTGGTCAGAGACCACTCTCACCCTGACCATCCCCATATGCCCTCTGCCCCACCCCCCAGGGAGCCCCATACCCCCCACTCACTGGAGCCAGGCTGTCAGCAGGGCTCCGGGCACTGCGGGGGAGCTGGCGGCGATAGCTGCCCTCACACAGTCCCACCCCAGAGGGGGTCCGGTGCCACTTGGCCTCTTGTGAATGGATCCGGAGAAGTTGGAGATGCCTTTGCTGGTGGCTCAAAACCACTAATTTGGAAGGGGTAATTCAGACTTAAGGTAGCCTCCTGAGGTCCTGAATTCCACTCCCAAACACACTCATACTCTATGGAAACCCATTTGAACTCTCTCTTATGTTCTCTCAAGCCTCAACTCACCCTTAGTTATTGGAATTCTACTTTTTCCTTCTAGGATCTTCATTTCTTTTCACAAGAGCCCCAAATAACTTGCTACTGTATCCCCTGAAAACTTCTCATTTTTATCTAGATATCCTTGGTTACTTCAGCTCTAACTTTCCTCAGCGCTGTGTCCCATCGAACTTGGATATCCTCTCCCATTCTTGTCCCTAACATCTAATTTCCTCCCCTTTCCCTCCTCAAATCTCAGAAGCAGGGTCACAAGTAGGCACAAGTTGGCTGTTTCTACATCGAAGCACTAACTCACCATTGGCGTGGCCTCCACGTTCCTCAGACATGAGCTTCCACTGGGCCAGGGCCCCAAGAGTCCCCAAGGCTGGCCAGGTCCCCAGTAAGACCCAGCTATACCAGCAGAGAGGAGGCAAAGCTGTAAGTGCCTGCAGGCGTTGGCCCAGCCGACTGCCCAGTGCCAGTCCCTCCAGGAAATAGTCAGCACAGGCCACTAGCACTGCAGCACCCAGCAGGGCTGTGCCCAGAATTGTGAAATGACGAGGCCAACGAAGTGTCAGCAGGGCTCCCAGGAGTGCCAGACCCACCAGCCCTCCGGCTGGTACCCAAGCTGAAGGTGGTTGGTAGATGGGCTCAGTGGCCAGCAGGGCCCCAGCGCCCAGGGTCAGACCTAGCAGGAGACCAGTCAGGAAGAGCCCAACGCTGCGAACCAGCATGGTGACCAAGCCGCAGAGCAGTCCGATGCCCAGTGCGATGCCTGCGCTCACCTCCAGGCTCAGCTGTGTCTCCAGCACCTGCTCCTTGTGGCACAGCAGGAAGATCACCAGAGCTCCTGACAGCAGGCCCGAGAGAAACATTACTGCCTTGAAGCAGCGGTAGCCTGTGAAGGGAGGCAAGAGGCACTGAGTGACAGAAAGAGGGTTGTTCAGGGATGATTTGGGAAAACTGGGAAAGGAAAGCTAACCAAAGGAGCAGAAGGCAGAAGCAGCACGCCAAGGGAACCTAAAGGCAAGGGGAAGAAAGGGATAAGCTTTGGGTGGGAGGAGGGGTGTTTAGGAACTGTGAGGGGATGGGAAGGAAAATCAGGAGGCAAGATGGGTGCACTGAGGAGAGTCAGTATAGGAAGGTCTAGTCTTTCTAGAGATGGACCAAAGGAAGAAATCACCACAGGTTGATTCAGGTTTCTGGGGAAAGGTAAAGAAATCTCAAGAATGGAGGATAATTGGGAATGCAGTTTTGAGGTAGGACGGCATAGGAGGACAGACGATAGATGACAAAGATCAGAGCTAGAGGGCACAGGCAAGGGGGTGGGCAAGAAGCTGGCAAGGGCAGAATGGGCCATTCTGAAGGTAGGCGTCCCCTGACAGAAGTGGGAACAAAGATAGTTGGTATCATCATTGAGTGTAACAGTCTTGGGCAGCTGACCCCCAGGACCTTGGCCCTGCCCTCACCAAAGCAGCAGTAGATGATTCCAAAGCAGCAGCAAAGGGCACACACCAGGGCAGGTGCCAGTTCAGGGTTGTCCTGGGGTTCCAAGATACATCTTGGGTCTGGAGGCTCTGGGAGTTGTTGATTAAAGGGCTTGGGATCAGCCATTATGGTCAGGGGCAGCAAGGCTTTTTCCATGGTCCAAAAGGAGGTGATCATAGAGCAGGAGATCAGTGTCAGTGCCTCTCATCCACCCATGAATGTCTCGAGGGTGTTGGGAAACCTGCAAGAGGACAAGGGAGAGAACTCATGTGTTCATGAATATTGAGCATCTACCTCTGTTTTCTTTTGAAGAACGGCCAGTTTTAGACAGGAGAATGACTCTATTGGGGTAACTGAAGAAATCTAAGGCTTTTGTTGAGGGGAGTGGGATGTCTCTTTATCACTCTCAAAATGAGGACACTAAGGAAAACTTAAAAGGGCTCTCATGAGGTAATGAGCCTTTGTCTGCTTTTCAGGGTGAAGGTAGGAGTAGGAAGCCTTGGGTCTGTAGCGAGAAGGGTGCAAGGGCACTTAGGGTAAAAAGCCCCAGCAGCCTCTTTAAAAAGGAAGGCTGTCTCATTTGTAGCTAAAACTCAATACTCTTCCACTGGATTGGAAAGGGCAAGGTTAATTTTAATAAAAAGGGGAGAAGGAGGAGGAAGAGGAGAGAATGAGTCATGCTGGGGTCTCAGGACATCTGCTGTAAGCTCAGGGAGGGAAGAGGAAAAAAGAAAAACAGATACCAAAAAAGTTTGAGACAAGGAATTCATTAGGGACAATCACCCTGTTCATCAGGGGTTTGAAGCCTTGGCTTTGGGCTGAGATGGGTTGTTGGGGGAAGGGGCTTGCCTCCGCAGTATAAATCCCAGAGCCCCACATGGAATAAGAGGTACCTAGCCTACAGACATCTTACATCCTGGTATACTTGCTCCTCCCTTCAGGCCATTGATGGAACTTTTCCTACCTTCCCCCAGGGATGTGAGAGCTGCCAATGGGATCTGAATTCAGATCCTGAAAGGAGAACACCAAGGAAGGGCTGGCAACTGGAGTACTGTGGGAATGGGGTGGGGTAGATGCAGGCAGTTTCCTTCAGCAGTCTTTCGGACATCAAGGTCCTAACAGATTGAGGGGTGGCTTGGGAAATTGCTGAGGCTCTTAATAGGTTTGGAAGTCAGGGACCCTAAACGAGAGAAGGTTGGTAAAAAGAGATTAACTACTCACCACCCAGCCAAGGCTGAGGAGAGGAGGTGGAAGTACTTTCCTAGACCCCCAGCTGCATCCCAGCCCAGAGGTCCCAGGTGCCGGGGCGGGTGTCGGGCGTGGGTACCCCCAGAGTCACTCCGTTCTTTGCTCCCTAAAAACTCTTGCGAGTCGTAACCCAAGCCCAGTGAGCTAAAAGCAACTAGCCTGGGGGGGTGGGCGGGGGCGGAGGAAGGGGACAGGGTGTGTGTGTGTTGGGGGGGTGACATCACGGGGCGGGCCCCTCCAACCCTTTCCTCTGTGTGTGGGGGGACATAGTGGCTTACTGGTCTACTCCAGAACCAGACTCCCAGCCATAGCAGGGAAAGGTCTTTGGGGACATAGCAAGAGGTTTGGGGACATGTCTCTGGATACATAGGAGCAAACTCCGTAACTCGAAACTCTCAAAGTCCCACCTGGGGTCTCAGCTCCCCCCACCAGCTCCAGCTTGGTTTCTTCCACTTCCCAGAGAATTGGAGTATTGTCTTCAGGAGAACCCGGTGGTCGGGATCGGGGGACCTGGGGAAGGGGGTATTACTGGTCTGGGGGAGCTGGGAGGGGTTTATGGGTGGAAAAACTTGCGAAGCAAAACGGGGTCTGGATGGAAAAGGGACACTGAGAGAACTGTAAGACTGGAAAATGTACAGAGGAGGGAACCCAGGGTCCGCGTGGGCGGGGGCGCGAGTCGACGTCGGCGGAAAGACTTGCTATGCAAATGAGATGCAAAGCAGCATACAGATGAGCGCGGCGTTCTATTGGACCCGGCTGTGGTTCTAAGCCCAGCGGAACTACGCTCCCAGTCTTCTGGCCTCGCTCTGTGACCAGGCCTGGGAACCATGTCCCGAGGGGGCGGACCCCGGGCGTGGGAGCTGCAGTTATAAGGGAAAACTCGCCAGCTGGGTCAGCCGCGGTGGAGGCCAAAGGCTGCTGGGAGAGGAGGGACAGTGCTGCAGAGCCAGGGCGGGGGCTAGCCCGGGGCATCCTCTCCTCCGCGGATACAAAGGGTCCTCTGTTCTTGCTGCAGCCGGTAGGGAAGGGATCAGGGCGGTGTTTTCTCTGCGACCCTTAGTCTTGTCTGCAAGGGAAACAGACTGTGTGGCTCGGTGGTTGTCCTCCAATCTCCCACTGTCGACAAAGCCCAGGAGTAGAGCTGGAGCAACTCTGAGAATCGGGCCTCAGCCCACAGGCTCTACGGCAGAGTGGCCTGGCTTCGCTTCAGCAGCGCTATCAGCTAGCATAGCCACCCGGTACGCCGAGGGCAGCATCGGAGGGCCCTTTAAGGGGCGGGGCCGGTGCTCTCGAGGGCCGCCTCCTCTGATTTGATTCACCGCTAGGTGGACTGGCTTACGCCTGGGCCAACTGCTTTTTCTTTTCCTTCCCGTCTCTTCCCCGGTGACCCCGGAAGTGGAAGTCGGTGCAGGTCGACGGCCGCGGCGGGGACGGAAGGCGGAAGCAGAGCGGGAGCGGGAGGCGGAGCCGGGGGAGCTGCTCTCGTAGCTCCCCCTGGCCCCAAGGCCCAGCTGCTCGAGGGGGAGGAGTTACCGCCGCTCTGCGGTACGTTACTTTCGCCCCTTCTA
Organism: Dasyprocta punctata; assembly: GCA_004363535.1. Classification (NCBI taxonomy): domain Eukaryota; kingdom Metazoa; phylum Chordata; class Mammalia; order Rodentia; family Dasyproctidae; genus Dasyprocta; species Dasyprocta punctata. The sequence continues at coordinate 35,700 of RJWM01007750.1, read as the reverse complement.
CCCATCCCGTGGGCTCTTTGGGGGAACCCTAAACTCCGTCTCCAGCTTTTCCTTTAGGGCCGCACGGTCCCCACCCTTTCCTGACAGTCGGCGGTTACCTGCTTTCCGACTGTCTTTACCTTTTTCCTAAGAGTGACCCTTGGACCACACCCTTCCCCCCCCCCATTGAAGATTATGGCTTCCTGGCGGGTGCAGAAAAATTTTAAGATTAAAAGGAGGGGGAGGGTCCAAGAAGGATTGTGGTTACTCTGGTTCTGGCTTATTGTTAGAGTTAGCGAATACCCCAGGGGGATTTGGGATAACGAGGGAGGAGAGTACATTAAATATATCCCCAATTCATGATGAACTCCCCTTCGGTCCCACCCTTGACTACTCCAACTTTAATACCTTTGTTCCAGGAACCGGAATTTACCATGATGGCTGTGACCTAAAACCACCTGGAAGACCCGGGGTCATGGCCCAGAAGCACCCGGGAGAAAGAGGGTTATGTGGAGCCCACCACAGTGGTGGTGCCTCCCTCAGGACTTTAGGACCCTCCGCGGATCCTGAAATACTTGCATTCTCAGGACTCAGGGACTCAGCAGGGACTGCTCCTAATGGTACCCGCTGCCTCACAGAACATTCTGGTCCTAAGTACACACAGCTCCCAAATCCGGCTCATTGGTCAGATCCAAGTCATGGCCCACCAAGGGGTCCCGGACCACCTAGGGAAGGAGAGGACCCTGATCAAAGTGAAGCATCTTCGGAAGAAGAGTCAGGAGTGGACCAGGAACTCTCAAAGAGTGAGGCTGGGTACCATGAGGATGGGAACCCTTCTTTTCTTTCCATTCCATCTGCTTGTAACTGCCAGGGAACCCCTGGAATTCCACAAGGGCCTTACTCTGAGGGAGGAGATGGCTCTTCTAGCAACTGTTGCCACCATTGTACCTCTCCAGCCTTGGGGGAAGGTGAAGAATTGGAAGAGGAATATGACAATGAGGAACCTCTTAAATTTCCAAGTGAATTTTCACGGGTGTCCAGTGGGAAAAAACCTCCATCCCGGAGACAGCGGCACCGCTTTCTGACCAAGGAGGATAATCGAGAGGGTGGACGTAGAGATCCCAGGTCCGCTGGTCGACATCGGCTGGGCCGGAAACGAAGTCAGACAGATAAGCGCAGAGGCCTAGGGTTATGGAGAGCAGAAGAACTTTGTCAGCTTGGACAGGCAGGCTTCTGGTGGTTGATTGAACTGCTGGTGTTGGTGGGAGAGTATGTGGAGACTTGTGGCCATCTCATCTATGCATGCAGGCAGCTGAAAGGTGGTGATCTGGACGTTTTTCGAATTTGGGTGGGAGCCTGGGCAAGGCGGCTGGGCGGCTGGGCGCAGGTAGTGTTCCAGTTTCTAAACCAGGGGTTTTACTATGGGGCAGGGCTGTTCACCCGTTTTCTTAGGCTAATGGGTGCTTTACTGCTCCTCGGTTTGGCCCTCTTTTTGGGCTGTCTCCAGTTGGGCTGGCAGTTTGTGGTGGGCCTGGGTGATCGGTTAGGCTGGAGGGATAAGGCCACTTGGCTGTTTTCTTGTTTGGATTCTCCCACCTTGCAGCGTTGCTTGACTCTGGTGAGAGATAGTAGGCCTTGGAAGCAGCTGGTAAGAATAGTTCAGTGGGGATGGCTGGAGTTGCCTTGGTTCAAGCAGAGGACTAGTAGCCAGGGTAATGCACCTGTAGCTAGTGGACGGTACTGCCAGCCTGAAGAGGAAGTGGCCCGACTGTTGACCATGGCTGGAGTTCCTGAGGATGAACTAAACCCTTTCCATGTGCTGGGGGTTGAAGCCACAGCATCAGATACTGAATTAAAGAAGGCCTATAGGCAGCTGGCAGTGATGGTGAGTACACTTCCTCTCAGTTTCCTGTTCTTCTTTGTTCCCTTATTTTATTTTCTACTCTAGTTTTAGGGAGAGTGGAATTAAGAGAAGGCAGAACAGAAAAGTCAACTAGAAACTGAGAGGTAGCATTTGTAGGAAACAGTCATAAAGACTTCTCTTTACTGTGGGATCTTACTTTCCTTCCATCTTAAATCTTTTGTCATGAGATTTAAAAAATTTTTTTATTTTATATTTTTGGCTTTTTGAGACAGGGTCTCACTATGTAGTATAGACAGCCTTGAACTCACTATGTAACCCAGGCTGGCCTCAAACTCACAGCAATCCTCCTGCCTCAGCCTCCAGGCATGCACCACCATGCCCAGCTAAAATTTTAGTTTTTGGAACCTGATGTAGCAGTCAGTGTTGAACTTACTCTGGAATAGCTAGACAAAGTTCCTTTAACTTTGGGTTAGGGAAGAAGCTTATTCAGAGGGCATCTCAGTTGCTGTCCCTTGAACAAAGAAGGGATTTTTCAACATGGGGAAACTCAGTTTTCTCTTCTAGAGAGGCAACTGTGGATCTAGTGTGGAAGGGCTCAGGGAGTGCATGTGAATGATTATACTAGGATGAGGTAGAAGAAAACAGCCTATGTGAGGCCAGCAACCCAGAATAGAAGAGGGAAGGAAAAAGGAACATAAATCATACGGAGATTTATTTATGTCTCTCTATGTCATACATGGAAATATGGTTGTGCTGGGTGTGGTGGCACATGCCTATAATCCCAGTATTCTGGAGGCTGAGGCAGGAGGATTGCTGTAAGTTTGAGGTCTTGTCTCAAAAAACAAAAAACAAGAAAACTCTATTGATAGGGGCATCTGCAGGGGGGAATCATGATGTACCATAGGCTTGAAGGAAATACCCATAGTTTAATATAAACATTCAAATTAATATTAGAAATAGATATTAGGTTGCTATTTTTATTTATTTATTTATTTATTTATTTTTTTTGCGGCACCGGGGATTGAACTCACAGCCTTGCGCCTGCCAGGGCAGGCGCTTAAGCCACTGAGCCAAACTCCCGGCCCTGGTTTTTTGAGGCAGGGTCGCACTATGTAGCTCAGGTTGGCCTTGCGCTGCGTTGTAGCCCAAGCCGGCCTCGAACTCACAATGCTCCGCCTACCTCAGCCTCCCGAGTGCTGGGATTAGGTTGCTATTTTTAGATATAAAGTTGTTACTGCTATTTCTATACAAATAAAACTATATTATAAGTAACGTGTATAGATTGCATTGGACGTCTACTTTTACTGAGTGTACAGAGCTGAACTGAGAAAATGTCACAGTATACAAATTTCCTCAATGGCTGTATGACACCAAAGAGAAATGGGCAACCAAGGTTTCCAATTAAAGGTACAGTAAACTCCTAGTCCTGTGACTCACCAAAGAACTGATTTAATTTGGTGGGAAATATATGCGCCTTAGTGGAGAACTGAGATAGTCTTAAGAGTAAATATCGAGTACTTAACCTTCAAATTGTTACTAATACTAGAGCTTAATTCTTATCTTTTTGTGTTTTAACAGGTATCTCTTGGTGAATGTCATTATGACACTAATTCTCATTTTTTAATTTAGTTCACTTGGAGTAGAAATGTAGTTAAGGTCCCCCATCTTTTACACACCTGTCCCTTTATCCTAAAGTTCTCTGTTGTTCTTGACCAGAGTTTCTGCTACCTTCTTTTATAGAGCCTCTTGCTGATCTTACTAGATCCTGGTGTGAACACATTAAAAGGCTGTTGTCTTGGTTACTTTTCTCTGGTTGCTGAGACAAAATATCCAACACCTAAAATTAAGGAAGGAAAGGTTTATTTAGCACACAGTTCGGGGAGGTTTCAGTTCATAATCAGCTGGCTTCAAGGCAGGGTGGCATGGCACAGGGGCAACACTTCAGGGCAGCAGAAGACAGCAAAAGTAGCAAGAGCAAGAAGCGGGGAGAACAAGCCTCTTTTTCCTCCCATATATTGTAAGCAGGCTAGGCCCCTGGGATTGGTGTAACACTCACAGGATCTCCATTCCCTCCTAGTGCACAGGCTGAAGATGTTTATAAAGTAAGGACCTTGGCCCCCTACTGAATCACTTAAACTTTTGATCTCAAATTGACACAATGGACAATATCCTAGGGAGGTAAAGGCTTGTCCTTTACACCTCCTGATAGAGAGTTGCTGAGGTACTTGGTTAAGCTTCTAGACTTCTTGAGTTGGCATAATGTATCAACCATACCAACTCTTATACCTGTATTAGTTTTTTTTTTTCCTCCATTTTATTTAACATTTGTTTTGAGGGCAGGAGGTTTAGCTCAGCAGCATAAATGCCTACCTGGCAAGCACAAGGTTGTGAGTTTGATCCGTGGTACAAAAAAAAAAATTTTTTTTTGAGACAGGATCTTAGTTCAGGCTGGCTTTGAACTATTTAGCCTAGGCTGGCCTCAAAACCATTGTGATCCTCCTGCCTCAGTCTCCTGAGTGCTGGGATTATAGGCATGCATCACCATTCCTGGCTTCTTATTTTTGGGGCAAGGTCTCACTGATTTGCTGAGTTGCCCAGGCTGGCATCAAATTTGTGATCTTCCTTCCTCAGCCTCCCATTGTGGTGTGATTACAGGCACGTACCATTGTACCTGGTTTATATTAAATTGACAGCGTAGGGTTGTTTTGGTTTTGGTTTTTTGAGACATAAATTGATACATAGTTCAGGGGGCCTCAAAACTACTGTGACCTTCCTGCTTCAGCATTCCAAGTGCTGGAGTAACAGGGATGTGCCACCACATCTGGCAGAGAATATAGGGAGTTTGACAGCTTCCTTTTTATTTGGTGTTAGGAAGGAGACTCACCTGTGTCCATTTTTGGGACATAGGGTTGGGAAAAATGAAGCTATAAGAAAGGTTAGTTGTTATTGAGAGAAGACTGAAAATTGTATTATAAGCCTCTGAGATCACAATGTGCTATTTCATTTCTGGGACTTATAGAAAGTTTTGGATATGACAATTTTCTAGTTGGAAAATAAGAGTTTGAACATGATACTTTGAAACTCTTACTTTATAAATGATAATAAAACTAAAATGTGAGGGCTTAGTATTTATGTACCAGTTAGGGTGTCCAACCATCCCTGTTCACCTGGGGATGTGGTTTCTTGATATGGGACTTGCAGTGCTAATTTCGGACAGTCCCAGGCCAAGTGGAATGGTGGATCACTCTTGTGCCAGATTCTGTCTTATATATCTCATACATCATTTTATTTAATCTCCCAAAAATCTATTATAGGTAATATATTCAAAGTTACAGAGCTAAGTGACAGCTCAGAGTTGAACCCAGATCTGTCTGCCACATTAACTAATCATCAAGCTATATGGAGTCTCTAAAATAGTGATGAAAGAGAACCCTTTGGTCTGGGAATAGATATGTTTGTGATCTGTGATGAAATCTCTTTGTCTTGGTAGGTTCATCCTGATAAAAACCATCATCCCGGGGCTGAGGAGGCCTTCAAGGTTTTAAGGGCAGCTTGGGACATTGTCAGCAACCCTGAAAGGCGGAAAGAATATGAGATGTAAGTCAGATGAGAAACTGCTGGGAGAGGTAAATGAAAATTCTTCAACAGAAGCCACTGAACTTGTGGATAGAAACCCTGAGGCAGAGAAGACTGACCTCTGTATTGGTAGGTAGCTAGAAGCCTTAAGAGGTAAATAGAGGGCCGGGCGTGGTGGCGCACGCCTGTAATCCCAGCACTCGGGAGGCTGAGGTAGGAGAAGCGTTGTGAGTTCGAGGCCGGCTTGGGCTACAACGTGAGCGCAAGGCTGGCCTGAGCTATGTAGTGTGACCGTGCCTCAAAAAACTAAGGTTGGGAGTTTGGCTCAGTGGCTTAAGCACCTGTCTGGCAGGTGCGAGGTTGTGAGTTTGATCCCCAGTGCCACAAAAACAAACAAACAAACAAACAAAAAACCAAGAGGTAAAAAGAGCTGTCTCTTTGTCTCTCCCTCAATACCATCTGACTTAACAAAGCCTTTCTTTTAGGAAACAAATGGCAGAGAATGAACTGAGCCGGTCAATGAATGAGTTTCTGTCCAAGTTGCAAGATGACCTCAAGGAAGCAATGAATACTATGATGTGTAGTCAATGCCAAGGGAAGCATAGGTATGAAACAGGACAAGGGTGGGATGACCCTGGTTTAGAGGTTAGGTATGCCGGGACCTTTCTTGTTTTATTGGTAATTGTGGGACACAATGAGAAAAAGACCCCAAGATTTCTACTTTTGCTCTACTCTCAAGAGATTGAAAATTCAAATGTGTTAAGAAAAAAAGGTTAGCTTTAAGAGAGGAAGTTGAGAGCAGGATATATATAAGCATATGTAACAATGGAGGTCATTTAAAGTATTTTGATAATATTTCACAATAATGATGAAACTACTAGCAGTGACCTAAGGAACTATCCTTTGTTATATCGTAGGAGGTTTGAAATGGACCGGGAACCTAAGAGTGCCAGATACTGTGCTGAGTGTAACAGGCTGCATCCTGCTGAAGAAGGAGACTTTTGGGCAGAGTCAAGCATGTTGGGGCTCAAGATTACCTACTTTGCACTAATGGATGGAAAGGTCTATGATATCACAGGTATACTTTTTTTTGTTTTGTTTTTTTGAGAAAGGTCTCATGTAGTTCAGGCTAGCCTTGAACTCTCCTGCCTCAGCCTCCCAAGTGCTGGGATTACAGGTGTGTGCTACTATACCTGTCTTGCTCATGGGTATTACTTCCAATCTGGAGAAATATGGGATCATACTTCATCCATCTCATGTGCTCCAAGTGTTTTTTTTTTTTTTGAGACAGGATCTCACTATGTAGTTCAGGCTGGCCTTGAGCTCACTATGTAGCCCAGGCTGGCCCCAAACTCACAGTGATCTTCTTGCCTTGCCTCCCAAGTGCTGGGATTATAGGTGTGTGTCACCATACCTGGCCCAAAGCTGTGATACTTTTTTTTTTTTTTTTTTTGCGGCACCAGGGATTGAACTCACAACCTCGCACCTGCCAGGGCAGGCGCTTAAGCCACTGAGCCAAACTCCCAGCCCTGGTTTTTTGAGGCAGGGTCACACTATGTAGCTCAGGCCAGCCTTGCACTCGTGTTGTAGCCCAAGCCAGCCTTGAACTCACAATGCTCCTCCTACCTCAGCCTCCCGAGTGCTGGGATTAAAGGTATGCGCCACCATGCCCGGCTAAAGCTATGATACTTTGACAAATTATCTTTTCTGTTTGTAGAGTGGGCTGGATGTCAACGTGTGGGAATCTCCCCTGATACCCACAAAGTTCCCTATCACATCTCATTTGGCTCTCGGATCCCAGGCACCAGTGGTCGGCAGAGGTAGGTGATATTTCTCCCAGTTATCCATGCACGTGGTTTCAGGTGACCTTCTGTAAAGGACACATACAGTATTTCCCTGAAAATAAGACCTAACCAGAAAATAAGTCCTTGCATGATTTTTTTCTTTTTTTTGGCGGGGGGTACTGGAGCTCAAACTCATAACCTTGAGCCTGCCTGGCAGGTGCTTAAACCATTGAGCCAAACTCCTAGCCCTATTTTTTTTTTTTTTTTTGAGACAGGGTCGCACTAGGTAGTTCAGATGTAAATTTTTGTGCGTGAATAAATGTAGATTGTTACACATAAAAAAAGGAGACATCCCTGAAAATAAACTCTATTAGATCTTTTGGAGCAAAAATTAATATAAGATCCAGTCTTATTTTGGGGAAATACAGTAAGTGTATCACTTTTAAGAAGTTTAAGAATTCATTCTGTTATCTTTAACAAAGGCAGCTATATGACTTCTTAACACCTCCTGCCTTATTTTTTTCTTAGAGCCCCCTCAGATGCCCCTCCTGCTAACCTTCAGGATTTCTTGAGCCGAATCTTTCAAGTACCCCCAAGCCAGATGTCCAATGGGAACTTCTTTGCAGCTCCTCAGCCTGGCTCTGGGGCCACTGCAGCCTCCAAGCCTAGCAGCACAGTACCCAAGGGAGAAGCCAAACCCAAGCGGAGGAAGAAAGTGAGGCGGCCCTTCCAACGTTGACTCTCCTTCTCTACTTTCCTCAAATCAATGTCAGGGAGTCAAAAGTGATGTGTACAGCACAGGATGGATGGAGTTTGATTTGTTTATTTTTAAAGATTTTAAAAAGGGAAAATTTTAAACTTAAATTGTTCACTAGTACTTGCAGGAGGCCCCTGAACCAGTCCCTCCAACCCAAGCACCCAGGAACTGAATCTTGTCTTCTGACAATACCAAAGAAATAGGGATGGTTAGAGCAAAGAACCTGGGGCCCAGACCTGGGCTGGAGAATATATCCCTCTGAGGGGTGGGAAGTACTTCTCTAGGGTTGGTATGCCTTTGTCTTGTCATTTGCCTTCAGAGCAGATGATCCACCACCCTTTTAAACTATGAGTCTCCCTTATTTCTTGGTCCATTTTAGGGAGGAGTCTCTATTATTCTGATAGCACTAGTTAAAAGACAGAACAAGGAAGCATGTAGCCTTGATTTTGGAGATGCAAAGAGTTCAGAGAGTGGAAACTAAATTTTTCTTGACTTTCACCTTGTGGGTAAATCACCCAACTGCAGGCTTATTGTTGCAAGAATGGCCAAAATTAATAATTTTTAAAAAGCAGACTCATGTCCTCTGCCCTTGGGTAAGGGAGAATGACAGGGGAGTTCTCACAAGCCTCCTTGTTATCCAAGGGTTTGTATTTTTTTAAGTTTGTTCATATTTGTATGTATATAGCTATTTAAAGCCAGGGGATTATCTTTCTATAAACATATAACTGGCAACCTGTATCTTCCCTCTCTTTTTTGCCCATATAGCTTGGGCCCCTTCTTTCACTTGATAATCCCTTCCTACTGTTAGCTGAAAGTGAAGGGCACCTACTCCTGGGCCAGAGGATAAAAAAATCCCCGAAGCTGGGTGTGGTGACGTACTCTTGTAATCTCGGCACTTGGGAGGCTGAAGCAGGAGGATCGTCTAAGTTCGAGACCAGTTTGGGTTACAAAGTAAGCCCAAGGCCAGCCTGAACTGTATAGTGAGTCCCTGTCTTGAAGAGACCAAAAAAAAAAAAAGCTTGAAGTTTTGTGCAGTAAGCTAGTATTCTGTCTTCCCCAGCATTATGAGAACATCCTGCCTACCATTTTTCCCCCCAGCACTGGGGATTGGATCCAGAGCCTTTGAACTGATAGACATCTCCCGCCATTTTTTTATTTTGAGACAGGGTCTCACTGAGGATCCCTTGAATTTGCAATCCTGCTGCCTCAGCCTGCTAGAGTGCTGGGATCACAGGTGTGCACCACTTCATCTGGCTTCTCTGCCCTTCTTGCTGATCCAAATGCAGTCACAGGTGAAAAAATTATCTTTATTATATGGAAAATACACAGCAAAACAGAGTAATAAAGTGGTAGGGGTGAAAAACATGGAAAATGTAATCATGAAACAAACTGCCCAAATACGGCTGCTTGTTATAGAGGAGTGATGTGGCTCTTAACCTCATATGCCTTTCCTGACTCAGTCTTGCCTTTAGCAGGGCTGGACCCAATGGTACCATTTTCCAACTTCTTCCCTTTCTGAGTTTGGGAAGGGTTGTATTGTTCTCAGGCTTTCAAGAAAGAAAACATAGTTTGGAGAAGCGAAAGATGTTTTTGGTCCTTTGTTCCAGTGCCTTCTCCATGCCTGTAGGGTTGTCCTCAGTCCTATTCCTCAGTATCTGTTGATACCAAAGAGACGAACCCCATGGAACTGGGGCAATTTAGGCAGCAGTACACTAAACAGTGAGGTAGTGTTGATGAGGAAGTGGGCAGCATCATACTTGGTGTAGAAACTGGCCAGAAGGTAGCTGGGAGAGAAAAAAATAGGATGAGTGAGGTTGGCCTTCCCTATACACATTCACGGCTTTCCTGTCATCTTCTATTCCAAATGATCAATTTTATTGCATGTAATTCTTGAATACCTGAAAATATCCCAGCTATATCAACAGCATTTTTACTTTGGGGTTGAGATAATCAGACAGTACCTTTAACTGAAGATGATAAACCAGTTTGTATTTGTTAGTCATTAATGACAAATGACAGCTAAAGCTGTTTTAGCCTGTATGACTGTTAACAGTCCTCTTTGCTTCCACTCTCCACAGTTTTTGAAGATTATATCAGTTCTACCTTTATACACTCACTTCTTTTTGGAAGGGTAAAGACACTTGGCTTTTGGTTTTGTTATTTTCTCAGTCCCTTTTCCATTCCTCTATTACCAAGAAGGCACCAAAGAGTGCCTTCTACTTCTTACTGGTCTCTGTAGGCTCAGAACTAGTATACTATAATATTAATCTTCAAAGGAACTTCGATGGGTAGTCTTGCTTTTCTTTTGTTTTTCGAAAGACAGGGTCTCACTATGCAGTTCAGGCTTGTCTCAAATTCCAGGTGATCCTCCTGCAGCCTCCCAAGTGTTGGGATTACAGACATGTGCCATTATACCTGGCTGCTTTTTCAGAGCTTTCCTATGGACCTTTTGACCTGCTTCTTGGAGCTGTTGCTAACCAAGCATCTTCCCTACCCACCACAAACTCACAGTATAATAGGAAAGATGCTAAGGAACTTGCGGGAAGAGGTAAACTGTAGCCCATAGTCCATCTGCTCCCAATGTGTCAACAGGCGAGCCTTTCCTTGGTCAGGGGTCTCAAAGGGTGTTCCTTTCACAGTGTGTAGGAAGACATACATTACCTGAGAAGAGGGAAAGGGACAGTGTCAGGGGGAGAGAATAGTCCTTCAGCCCAAGAATTATACTAAATCCCCAAAGCAAAGCAAACACCCAAACAATTGGTGATTTTGTTTTTGGCAGGGAAAAGCTTGGGGTGGATACATGGGTGTGGGTTTGTACTTACCAAGTTGTGGATGACATTGGTCAGGGTCCAGACAACAGGAATGCTGAGGAAGGGGATGCTGAGTAGAACCACGTGCAGTAGTCCTACCAAGATGATGTAGGCCAGCCAGATGCCCCGACTATTCATCACTCGCGTGTTGGGGTTTACTTCACTGTGTGCCACCCCCACATTCATCCTATCACAATGAGGGGTCAGTTAGGAGTCCAACTTAATTTCCTCTTAGCTCTTGCTGGAGTGTGTTTCCCCAAGTTATCTCCCTGAAGAACCAAAAAGGAACGAACTCCAGCAGGAACTTCACTATCATGCAGAAAGGAAATGAAAAAACCTAAAGATTCTGGAAGGAATTTAAAAGATGCTAGGCATAGAGGTGCATGTCTGTAATCCTAGCGCTCTGGAGGCTTGGCAGTAGGATCACCCCAAATTCGAGGCCAGCCTGAACTATGTACCTGAGTTTCTGTCTCAAAAGACAAGTTTAAAATGTGAGCAGTGTCTTCTCTACTTTTGGGGATATTTATTCTGATCCTTATACTTAAGCTGTAACATGAAGGAGAAAGCCTAGACTTGGGGGACCATCTCAGAATTACAGAAGAGTCATGGTCAATCAGGACCAATGAGAAGGAATGCGAGTAAAAGTACTCCTAGTTCCCACCTTTTTCTGCGGGGCGCTGCAAGAAGTTACCCACGGCTTCCGAACTGAACAAGAAAGCCACCCAAACTCAGTGCTTGAAGAAATGGAGCCCGAACCCTGCTAAGGGCGGCTGTTGTCTGAACTTGTCTCTTTAAAACCGTACTAGCGCTAAAGCAGAAGACGCCCGCCCTAAAATTCCCTAGACCTTGGCGTTAATCCCGCCCCACACCCCTCCCAGCTTCTCTCTTTCCCGTCAGTTCCTTTCAGACTCCCTTCTGCACACTTTGTAGTGTTTTAACTCTCCATCTTCCAGTCGCACTTTCCGCCTCCCATCATTTACCCCCTGTAGCCTTTTCCAATTTATTGGCAGCCCCTACCTGCCAGCCTCAAGAGCTGGTCCGGCTATGGGCAAGGCGCTTCCTCCTACACCTGTAGTCTCCAGGAAGTATCCGCGCCCTGCTATGCGCGCTTTCTATTGGAGGAGCAGGTTCATCGCTGCTGTCACTTATTGGCTGGCAGTCGGCAGTGGGAAAGTACAATTGGTCACCCTTTCTGTCTTTGGACCATGCAGAGCCCGCCCTCCTCTCGGTCCTAACTCTTGAGCTGGGGAAAGTCGCCCAGATGCGTGGGACTGACACAGGCCACTGGCGAATGGGAAGAACCAATGATACTGTAGTGGGAGTAAGAGCGGCAACGATTGGTGAGACCTGGGTCTATGCTTAGGCGGGAGCGTTTGGGGGCGGGGGAAACGGGTGGGGGCCGGCGGAGTGGCGGGATAACAAGATGGCGACAGAGACCGTGGAGCTTCACAAACTGAAGGTAGTCTGAGGCAGGGGGAAGATTGAGGTGGGCTTCTTTGAGGACTGAATTGTGTGGAGTGGCTTGCCCCTTTTTATTCTATGTGTTCTCCTTGCAGCCTCTTCCACTTAGTTTCCCGGCTTTCGCCGTAGTTCTTTTGTGCCTGCTTTCCTTAATTTCCCATTTCGTCTCCGTTTTTTTTTTTTCCCCTATCTTTACGTATTACTTCGGCTCGCCTCACCATTGTATTGTTCGTCAGCCTTCTCCAGCGGACTATATAAGCGCCTTCAACCTGTTATCCTCCTCGTTTCTCGTCAGAGCTGCGTTACGTCAGTGGTCTCTCCTCCTTGCCCCTGCAGGACTCAGGAGCTTTCTTCCCAAGATTGATGCTTTCCTGTATGTTGTCCAAAGTTGAGATTTCCTTGTTAGCAGATGATAGCATTTTTGCCTGTTTATATTTGAATACATCCCAAACGCGATCCAGAAAATGTTTTCATTCCCTTATTCTAGGTGAGGTTACGCCTCCTGGGTGATTTGGAAACCAGGGAGAGGCCTCAGAAGAGCAACCTCTTTCTAAAAGTCGGGAGTTGAGGCAACTTTAAGAATTTGTAAAATATAAACATCTCCTCTTTAAAAGTTTTGAATTCTCTCACGAGGTTATCCGCCTGCCTTCTCAGGACGCCCTAAACCACCAGAGAAAGAAATCATGGCTGTAGTATTTTGGAGAAACATTTCCAAGGTTGGGGTTATCTGACCTGTTTGATATCGTGGACCATGCATCTCTTGGTGTCAACACTGGGCAACACTCTGAATTCATGGGAGTTACCTGTATTTTAAGTTGTGCCTTTTGGAAATCTGGGTAGCTTTCTTATATTTAGATGATTATTCTGTTGGAAGGAGAGCAGTTTCTTTTAGGAAAAATTAAGAGAATATCTTGATTAGTTGGCTCTTTGTGGTTTCACAAGTAGTTTTCCCATTGGATATTTTGTTTACATTATCCCGAGAACCTTGGACAAACCAGGCTGATTTAGATGAAACTGAAAATCTATCTTTTTAAACTTTAATGCTCGATGAGCTTTAACAGACAAAAAGATAAGTGGAATAATCGTAGGAAGGGATGTTTTGTTTTGTTTTTTTGGCAGGGGGAATCGAACTAAAAACCTGGCGCTTGCCAGGCAGGCACTAATGCCACTGAGCTATATCCCCAGCCCTGTTTTTTTTTTGTTTTTGAGACAGGATGTCACTATGCAATTCAGGCTGGGGTGGAACTCACTGTGTAGCCCAGACTAGCCTCAAACTTGGCTGTCATCCTGCCTCAGCCTCCCAAGTGCTGGGGTTACAGGTGTGTCCCCCACACCTGACAGGAGGTCCTATTTTTAATCACTAGAGGACAGTAATTACTTATCTGTGAAAACAGTTATATTTAACTGATGGGTTCTAAGCTGCGTTTTTTCTGTTATTCTAGAGTAACTATAAACTTCTTGGTACTGGAATGTGTAGATTACACAAGTGGTCTAATATTTACTGTAAGAAGAAAAATTGAGAAACCACTCCATATGTATTTGTATAGTTTCCATACTTTTGTACTACTGTGTATAAAACATATGCAGAAAAGGAATTTTTAGATGAATGAGATAATATTAATAAAAGATTTAGTATTTTCTTTCTGTTTGTTCCATTTTTAAAATCTTGGAGTAAGTCAGCAGCTGCCCTATAATTTGGATTTTTGGATTTTTGTATTGGTTTGTGAACTTGCTCTTTCCATCGAGTCATTATTTATCAGGTCTGTATTAAATTTTCATTTGATTGGATAAGTCACTTTTACTTAACATTCTCTGACCTGATTTTGATACAGACAGCGTGAGGCCTTCCTTAGGACCCAACAGGACTCATTCTTTAATCACATTTGCTTGTCTTTGCTTTTTCTCTAGAGCATTTAACCTTTTGGAGGTCACAGATATCTTTGAGACTCTGTTGAAAGGTATGGACCCTCCCCAGAAAAACGCATGTACACATACTTTGCATGCAATTTGAGGGGATTCATAAAAGTACCTTGTAGCTCTGAGGAGTCCATGGACCTCTGGTTAAGAATCCATGCTTTAAATTCTGACTTCTAGACATTTAACGTTTGGTTATAGTGGTGGTCCTGATGGAGTGATCCTGACTTTTGGTTTGGTTTAAGGTTTTATTGCTTTTAAAAACTTTTTTTTTTTTTTAATTTGGTACTGAGGATTGAACCCAGGATCTCACACATACTGTTCTTTTTTTTTTTTTTTTTTTTTTTTGAATTTTGAGAAAAGGTTTTAAATTGCCCAGGCTAACCTTGAATTTGTACTCCTCCCTGGGGCTGGGGATGTGGCTCAGTGGTAGAGCTCTTCATTATAGGTGCAGTGCCCTGGCATGACAAAAAAACAAAAACAAAAACAAAAAACAAAACTGAATTTGTAATTCCCCCCTACCTCCCAAGTGGTTGGGATTACAAGCACATGCCACTGTGCCTTTAAAAATCTTTCTGGTTTTATAAAGGAAATTTAGGGCTTTAACATAGCACGTTAGAAGAAAGAACTTTGAAATAGGAGGAGGAAAAATGTATGTTTGAATTGATACGTAAGTCTATATCAACTGCAAATTTCCGAAGATTTTGTAGTAATGCAGTTGGGAAGAGACTAAACTGGTTGAAGATGCCTTGAACTGTAACAATATTAGATTTCCAGTTAAACATGAGAAGAGGAGAGAACCAGAAAGGTGTCACATTATCAGAGTATTGAGAACACTAAGACAGGCAGGCGGGCATGGTGGCACATGCCTTTAATCCTAGCACTCAGGAGGCTGAGGTAGGAGGAGCATTGTGAGTTCAAGGCTGACTTGAGCTACAACATGAGCGCAAGGCCGGCCTGAACTACATAGTGTGACACTGCCTCAAAAAGACTAGGGCCGGGAGGTTGGCTCAGTGGCTTAAGTGCCTGCCTGGCAGGCATGAGGTTGTGAGTTCAATCCCCGGTGCCACAAAAAAAGAAGAAAAAAAAAAAAGAACACTGAGACATTTATATCTACAAAATATGAAGTACATATACATTAATGTTGAAGAGAATTTGGAAAATAGGTTAACTAAGTGACTAAAGCTAAATTGGAGTGATATTGAAAAAGGCCTTTAAAATTGTAGAAGGAATCTGGTTCTTATATAGTCTATAAGCAGGGCCAGAGTCTTGGAAAATTTGAGAGGAGGAGCCTGATATATTGAGTTTTTGTTCTACTGACAATGTGGAAGGGAAGGGTTATCACCACTTACATGTTTTTTATAGTAGTCTTCCTTGTTTAATCCCTTCCCCATACTGGGGGTTGAACCCAGGGGCACTCGACCACTGAGCTGTATTCTCAGCCCTTTTTAGTTTTGTTTATGTTGTTGCTTTTTGGTATGGGGATTAAACCCAGGGCCTTCACACTGCGCCACATCCCCAGCTTTTTAGAAGTTTTTTGAGACAAGGTCCAAGTCTCTAAATTGCCCAGATTGGGTTTGAATTTGTGATCCTCCTGCCTCAGCCTACCAGAGTGTTGGGATTATAGATTTGTATAACCATATCTGATTTTGGGCCAGGCATGGTGGTACATGGCTGTAATCCCAGCACTCATGAGGCTGAGGCAGGAAGATCATTGTGAGTTTGAGGCCAACCTGGACTACATAGTGAGTTCAAGGCCAGCCTGAACTGCATAGCAAGACCCTGTGTCAAAAAAGTCAAAAAAAAAAAAATGCCCTAGGCTGCCCTTTAGTTTGGTAATCTTCCTACCTCAGCCTTCTGAGTAGCTGGGATTATAGATGAGCAAGCAGCATTACCCCCAGTAGAGCTCTTCATTATATCCCTGACAATCTTTCCAGGTTAATTTCTCACTGCAACTACAATGGCCTCATTTTACTAAATCTCTTTAGAATAGCTGTGTTAATTATTGATACATACCATAATAACCATTTGTTGAAGCCATTTATGTGCATTACTGATCTAATTCTCATATTACGCCTATAAAATAAAGGTAACTACCTTTGTATCCTTATTTCAAGACAAGAAACTGAATCTCTGAGAGATAGCAATTGAGTAAGTTGCCTTGTGTTACACAGCTAAGTGGTACATCAAATCCAAGATACCTGTTCCCAAAGTTATTCTTTGTTACTGCGTACTGCTTTTCATTCTCTCAGAACTCTAAAACTTCATGCACGTAGCACCTGTAGTTTTCTTTTGGCTGCAATGCACCTGTTACCTTCCCTCCCCAGGGCCTCCAGGATATCGCACAGAATAGGTGCTTGCTTAACCATCAGCCTGCACCCCTATTTTTATTTTTAAAAAGGGGGTCATTAAGTTGCCCAGGCTTGCCGTTGAACTTCCGTGCTTGAGCCTCAGTGTCTCAAGTAGCTGAGATTGCAGGCATATGCCATTGTACCTGGCTGATGAAAAAATTTTCTAATAAAAAGTGTTAATTAAAATTCATAGGAAAAAACCAACAATTCATGATTAGAAAAGAACAAATTTCAGAGAAATGAGTGATTAATGTCAGATGTGTTATAGGGTCAGTTGATTTGTCCTTTCTCTGTGAATCAAATAGGTAGAATGGAGATTGGTCATTAAGAAGTAAAAGATTTAAAAATAAGTAATATTTAAAACATTTTTTGAATATATAATTTGTGCAGTTCTGTAATTCACAATTCTAAAAGTATTAAAGGGTGTAAGAGGTTTACCTCCTACACTGTCACCAACTAGCTTCCTCTTTCCAGATTCAACTACTGTTAACCTGTTTCTTGTCCAGGCATCTTGTGTATATACTGTACATCATACAGGGAAGTATGTGTGGTTTTTTGTTTTATTTTTTGGATAGGGCCTTTCTATGTTGCTCATGCTGGCCTGAAGTTTCATCCTCCCATCTCAGTACCCATAGTAGCTGGAACTATTAAGCATGTACCACCATGCCTGACTGTGGTGGTTTTTACATTAACATGAGTATACTGTATGCAGTGTTGTTACTTATTTGTTAAATAGCCTGTTGAGATATAGATCCCTTACCATGTAATTCACTTAATATGCTATAACTTGCTTTTAAAATATTTTAAATTGCCAGGTGTGATGGTGCGTATTTGTAGTCCCAGCACTCAGGAGTCTGAGGCAAGAGCATTATCATGAGTTTCATGCCAGCCTGGGCTACATAGTGAATTCAAGACCAGCCTGAACTACATAGTGAGACCCTGTCTCAAACCCCCCTCTAAATAAAATATTTTAAAACACAAATTTATGTTAAATAAGGCAAGATACTAGTTTTATTTAAATAGTTTTTAAAGATTTTATTTTGCTTATATAGTTGTGCTCATAATATGTGCAGAAAGAGTTTTCACCTCTTTTGTGGTTTTGTTTCCCTTTTAAAATAATGTCCCAAAAAATAAAATAAAATAATGTCCAAATATATTGGAACCCACAATAGAATAAAGAAAGTAATACAACATTAAAAACTGTGTGTGCCATTCCCATTTGATCGGAGGTGTACACAGAGGTTTTAATTGGAACACAATGAACCACTGGGGCTGAGGCCATAATAATGAGAGACAATAATAGCAAAATCAGCATTGATGAATGTTCTCTATACCATTGAAAACCAATTATAAGCTTGGCATGGTGGCATATGCCTATAATCTCAGCACTGTCTGAGAAGTTGAGGCAGGAGGATCACAAGTTCAAGGTCTGCCTGGGTGACTTAGTGAGATACTCTCTCAAAATAAACATTTGGTGCACACCTGTAATCCCAGCACTCAGGAGGTTGAGGCAGGAGGATCTCTGCGATTTTGAGGCCAGCCTGGGCTACAAAGTAAGTTCAAGGCCAGGACAGAGTGAAACCCTGTCCCAAAAGACAAAATAAATAAGTAATAAGAAAAACAAACTGAGCCGGGCGTGGTGGCGCACGCCTTTAATCCCAGCACTCTGGAGGCTGAGGTAGGCGGAGTGTTGTGAGTTCGAGGCCGGCTTGGGCTACAACATGAGTGCAAGGCCGGCCTGAGCTACATAGTGCGACCCTGCCTCAAAAAACCAGGGCCGGGAGTTTGGCTCAGTGCCTTAAGCGCCTGCCCTGGCAGGCGCGAGGTTGTGAGTTCAATCCCCGGTGCCGCAAAAAAAAAAAAGAAAAAGAAAAAGAAAAACAAACTGGAATTAGCCATTCGGTTAAAAAAAAATTTTTTTTTAAACAGTTGGGGATATAGCTCAGTTGTGGAGGCCCTGAGTTTGATACCTTGTACCATCAAACAAAAACAAAAACAAAAACAAAAACAAAAACAAAAACAACAAACCCAGAAAAAAAAAAAAACCCAATTGAGAATGAGCAAAATTTTTAAGAAACAGACCTTAAAGGTTATTTAGAGCCATGAATGGTGGCAGGTGCCTGTAATCTGATACTTGGGAAGCTGAAGCAGGAAGATAGCAAGTTCATGGCCAGCCTGGACTATATCCTGTTTCAAAAGTAAAGCCTAACCATTCAGTTAATAACTAAATAACTAATTTAAAGTCAAGATTGTAGATTAGTACAATTGTACAAGTGTGAGTCACAGGCTAGTGCTGGTAGTAAACTAGTTATTACTATTAGTGATGAGTACAAAAATTGAGAGAAAGCTTTTAGAAACTTTTCTTGCAGTGTATCATCACTGATCAAATGTGTGCTCATTTTTCTAGTAATTGATATTTACTGATAAATTGATTTTTTTTTTTTTTTTTTTTTGTGGCATGAGGGATCAGACTCACAACCTTGCACCTGCCAGGCAGGCGCTTAAGCTACTGAGCCAAACTCCTGGCCCTAGTTTTTTGAGCCAGCACTATGTAGCTCAGGCTGGCCTTGCGCTCACGTTGTAGCCCAAGCCGGCCTTGAATTCAAAATGCTTCTCCTACCTCAGCCTCCAGAGTGCTGGGATTAAACGCGTGCACTACCACGCCCAGCTAAATTGATTATTTTTACAAAAATTTGATGACTTTTTAATCCCAGCACTCGGGAGGCTGAGGTAGGCGGAGCATTGTGAGTTTGAGGCTGGCTTGGGCTACAACACGAGCGCAAGGCTGGCCTGAGCTATATAGTGTGACCCTGCCTCAAAAAAACCAGGGCCGGGAGTTTGGCTCAGTAGCTCAAGTGCCTATCTAGCAGGTGTGAGGTTGTGAGTTCAATCCCCGGTGCCGCAAAAAAAAAAAAATAATTTGATGACTTAAATGAAATATAAGAAACAGCAGCATCAGTCTTTTTTTTGTTTTTTTTTTGGTGGCACCAGGGATCGAACTCACAAACCTCGCACCTGCCAGGCAGTCGCTTAAGCCACTGAGCAAAATTCCTGGCCCCAGTTTTTTGAGTCAGGCTTGCACCATGTAGCTCAGGCCAATCTTGTGCTCGCGTTGTAGCCCAAGCTGGCCTCAAACTCACAACACTCCACCTACCTCAGCCTCCTGAATGCTGGAATTAAAGGCGTGTGCCAGCATGCCTGGCTAGCATCAGTCTTTTTATTCAAAAAAAAAAAAAAAAAAAGAGTGAAATTCAGAAATCTCAGAATCAGTGAGTTTTGTCTGTGCTAGTCTAATCCCTTACCCAGTATCTGACAGGTATAGTTAATAGTTGCCAAGCACTGTTCTAAATGTTTTGCAAATATTTATTGATTTAACTCTTCATCATAACACTATTGAAACAGGTACTATTAGCCGGGCGTGGTGGCGCACGCCTTTAATCCCAGCACTCGGGAGGCTGAGGTAGGTGGAGCGTTGTGAGTTCGAGGCCGGCTTGGGCTACAACGCGGCGCAAGCCGACCTGAGCTACATAGTGCGACCCTGCCTCAAAAAAACCAGGGCCGGGAGTTTGGCTCAGTGGCTTAAGCGCCTGCTCTGGCAGGCGCGAGGCTGTGAGTTCAATCCCCGGTGCCGCAAAAAAAAAAAAAAAAAAAAAGAAACAGGTACTATTATTGTTCCCATTTCATAGGAAAGGAAACTGAGATGCAGAAGTTTGTTACATACCTAAGGTTACATAGCTGTGACTAGTAAAGCTCCAGTTTGAACCTAAGTAGTTGACTGCATTTCTGTTATATGTGGCAGTCACTCTGCAATCTGTTTTTTTTTTTTTTTGGTACTGGGAATCAAACTCATGACCTCATGCTTGCCAGGCAATTGCTTGTGCCACTGAGCTAAATCCTTGGCCCCTCTGCAATCATTGTTTTATAAACAAAAGCTTTTTTTTTTTTTTTTTTTGGGTGGTACTGAGGATCAGAATCAGGGACTCCAAAGACTCCTTTGAGATTTAAGGCATACTTACCGGTGAGCCCCTATACAAATAAAAAGAAAGTTAAACACTTCCAGTATTCAGTGGCACAAGATAGACATTTCCATTCCAAATTTACAGACTGGAGGATACCAAAGAATGGGACCAAAGCAAGTCCGAAATCCAGTAGGGGAAACATTGAGTCCTGTAGTTCTATGGGAGCATCTGAGGCAATCTGTGGCAAGATGTGAACTCCAAGGGGTTTGGGTGGCTCTGCCCCTGCGGCACTTTTGGTGGTAGTAGCTTTTATGGCTTTTCTCTTGAGCCTGCTCTGCACTTTGCTTGCAGTTTTCCTCAGATGATCCATGTTCTAGCTTCTCTAAACTTTTGGGGTGTCCTCCGCACCTTTGGCTTCACACAGCTTTATACACTGTGGGGCCGCCTAGGCCTTCTGGAATTGGGATAGAAGCCTTCCTGACCCCACAGCTCTTACATTCTTCATGTGCCTAAAACCAGTGCCATGTGGATGATGCCAAGGTCTACTGCCAGCTGGAGCAGTAACCAGGCTTCCCTCTCTTTTGACTGTAGGGGTCAGGTATCTGGATTGCTGAACAGTTCAGTTTGAAGGAACAATTTCTCTGTGCTGCCACCATACTGGAACATGGTGCTCTGGGGTTCTCTTCTCAAAGCAGCAGTCTTTCACTTTTGCAATTTTGAGGCTGCAAAGGGTAGAGTCCTCCTGCTGCTTGTGATATCCTCAGGTCATCTTTTCTATTCTGTTCCTTCTCAGCAGTCAGGATGTCTTCTGCTCCATCTTTGCAGTCCACAGCTTTACTGGAGCTTCCTTTCTGGCCAAATTCACATTTTAAATCATTCTGTCATGCTGTTTCTCTTGATTCTCAAGATGGATTTAGCTAAAAATCTCCAAACATTAGCCATGCCACTGCTTTAAAATTCCACTGTTTTGAAATTTCTTCTACAACATTAACTATTCTGCCGCTCTTAATCTTAGTCCTAGGCAAAGTCTCTGGACCTGAGCAGAATGCAGACAAACTTTCCATCAAGGCATAACATACATCATCTGAGTCCAGCAGCCAATGCAGTCCTTCCAGCAGAAACCTGTGGAGCGTGGTCTTTACTGGCTTTCTGTTCTTCTGAGCTCTGACCAGAATTTCTCATTCAGAATAGCCTAGGTTTCCTAAGGCAATCCAGCTCTGCTTTTTCAACTGGGGTCTCTGAATCCTTCCAAACTTCCCATAAACCTTTCTCAAAGGCTCCTGAACCACATGATCAGTAATAGTCATAGCAATGACCCCAGTTCTATGTTACCAGATTCTGTCTTAGTTACTTTTCTTGTTGCTGAGACATGATACCTGACACCCAAAGTTAAAGGGGGATTTTAGCTCACAGTTTACAGAGGTTTCAGCCCATAACTGTTGGGTCCAAGGCAGGGTAGCACGTGACAGAGGGGCAACAGTTTATGGCAGCAGAAGACAGTGAAAGCAACGAGAGAGACAGTCAGACAGAGACAAGACAGAGATCTACATTTAGAATTGGTGAAAGTTAGCTTTAAGACCGAACATCTGTTTATTTGCTGGTCTGCCTGTAGGATGAGGAGCCTTCCTTTTCATTTTTGTTCTTGGATGGACATTTTGTGCTTCATAAAATAAGAATATATAGATCCCAGTAAAGACTTTTATTAAGTCTTCATTATTTCCATTAATTCTAATTTATTTTATGTATTTATTTTTTTGGTATTTTTTTTGAGGCAGGGTTTCGCTATGTAGTTCAGGCTGGCCTTAAGCTCACTTTGTAGCCCAGGCTGGTCTCAAACTTGCCGTGATCCTCCTGCCTCAGCTGCCCGAGTGCTGGGATTACAGGCGTGTACCACCATGCTGACTTGCATTACCTGTAATGTAGAATTGTTTTGGTAACCAACCATACTGTTAACCCTTTTTTCCTAAAACCCTGAGGTCTTTGTCCTTTGCTTGACTGTTGAATTAGAACTCCTTTATCTAGTTTTGTTCAATAGAAGTATTGTTTTTTTGTTTTGTTTGATGGTGGTACAGGGATTTGAACTACCATGGACTTTGCAGTGGGCTACATTTCTAGTACTTTTAAAAATTCTTTAATTTTTTATTACTGATTTATTTCAAGTGTAGGGCATTGAACATAAAGCCTTTGCACTAAGCTACATCCCCAAATTGGTGTTTTTTTGTTTTTGTTTTTGTTTTTTTTTGTTTTTTTTTTGAAGACAGTGTCTTCCAAAGTCATCAAATCAGCCAGGCTCAAACTTGAGATCCTCTTGACTCATCCTCCTGGAGTGCTGGAACTATAAGTATGCAGTACCACACCTGGTGAAGTTTTGAATCTTATGTGTAAGATTGCATATATATACCTATTGCTTTTTGTATGTGTGTGTAGTGCTGGAGTTTGAATTCAGGGCCTCATGCATGGGAGGAAAGCATTCTTTCTCTGAGCTACACATCTAGCTTTTCCTTTTAATAGAATCTTCATTTTGGTTCATTATTCTTTCTGAAGAGGGTTTATTGTTGTGTGTTGGTGTCCCTTTGTCCTTTAATTCTGACCATAATCCAGTAATTCTTCCTCTTTCTATTGTCTGTAAGATTGATAAACATACCTTTTATATCTTTAGTCAAGTGACTGATTTAAAAATCTTTAACAGAGGCTGGAAGTATTACATAGTGATGGAATACTTGCCTAGCATGTGCACGATCCTGGGTTAGTCCACTGCGCTGTAACAATAACAGTAATAAAAACAACTTCAGTAGGACTTGATGGCATGTTAGATAGTTTTGATGAAGATTCCATAATCATTTCATTGTTGACATTAAGCTAACCAACACATCTGCCTAAGTCTCTAGTGGTCAGACCTGTATGCATGTATATGGTAGGTTGGGATAATAGGTGTGTATTAGTTTGCTTTCATTGCTATAATAAAATACCTGAGCCTGGGTACTTTAACTCACAACTTTGGAGATTAAAGTCCAAATAGCAGGGCTGGGGATATAGCTCAGTGGCAGAAGTACCTGCCTGGGAAGTGCAAAGTCCTGAGTTAATTCCCGCTACCAAAAAAAAAAAAAAGGTCCGAATAACTTAGTGCTAAGTCTGATGATGGCCTCATAGTAGATAAAATCATGGTGCAAGCAAATCTGAGCGAAAATCACATGGAAATACAGGAAGCCAGAGAGCAGGGAGGGGCCAGTCTTACTCTTTTGTAAGAACCACCGTTTCAAGAATTAACTCACACTGGGGCCAAGGGTTTAGCTCAGTGGCTCAAGCACTTGCCTGGTAAGCATGAGGTTGTGAGTTCAGGACCCAGTACCAAAAAAACTCAAAACAAAACAAAAAAGGATTAACTCACACTGAGAAATATATATTAATTCTTTCTAAGGGCTGTGTCTCCCAAAGACCCCAACATTTTCTTTGAGGTTTCATCTTTTGAAGATTCTGTCACCTCAACATTCTCATCCTGAGGACATAGCTTCTAACACATAAACCCTTGGGGATATACTCATATCTATACCATAGCAAAGTGGCAGGAAGAATCTGCTTGTAGAGCATTGGATTTTCCACTTGAAAGTTTATTTATTTATTTATTTATTTATTTGTATACTAGTTAGCACAGTAATCTTAAGGAAAAAAACTTTTTCATTCTGAATTATTCATAAATAGGTAAAGATACGAGGTAATAAATAGGCATACAAATAAAGTGTGATGTTTATTTTTAAGTCTTTTGGAAAAGTTCTCTGTTATATTGAATATTGTTAGAGGAAAAGTGGATCATTTAGACCTAAAGTCTTGTTAGGATTAAGAGAAATTGTTTGAGGTTGAACTTTATTTATATTTTTTCCTGTATTATCTCTTTTGTTCATTTGGATTCACTCTGTTAACTAAGGAAAAGTTTCAATTTTTTTTCCTCAGCTTGCTGAACTAAAGCAAGAATGTCTTGCACGTGGTTTGGAGACCAAAGGAATAAAACAAGATCTCATCAATAGGCTCCAGGCATATCTTGAAGAGCATGGTGAGTACTCTGTAAAGTCAGGATGTGTGAGGAAGCCAGATTTGGTGGCACATACCTGTCTGTAATATCAACACTTGGGAGGTTGAGGCAGGAGGCTTGCCACAGATTTGAGGCCAGATAAACTACATAGCGAGACCCTATCTCAAAAAAAAAAAGAGAGCAGCCAGGTGTGGCGGCGCACACCTTTAATCCCAACACTCAGGAGACTGAAGTAGGCGAAGTGTTGAGAATTCGAGGCCGGCTTGGGCTACAATGTGAGTTGCAAGGCTGGCCTGAGCTGCATAGTGTGACCTTGCCTCAAAAAAACTAGGGCTGGGAGTTTGGCTCAGTGACTTAAGCACCTGCCTGGCAGGCGTGAGGTTGTGAGTTCAATCCCCGGTGCCACAAAAGAACAAAAACAAAAACAAAAGAGATGGTGTGAGGGGATTAACTTTTAGCCTTTGCCACTTAGAAGATTTTTTTCTAAGAAGCCATTTTATGTTTTTCATGTATTTTATTTTATTTTTCGTGGCACTGGGGATCGAACTCACAACCTCACGCCTGCCAGACAGGCACTTAAGTCACTGAGCCAAACTCCCAGCCCTAGCTTTTTGAGGCAGGGTTGCACTATGTAGCTCAGGCCAGCCTTGCGCTCATGTTGGAGCCCAAGCTGGCCTTGAACTCATAACGCTTCTACCTCAGCCTCCCGAGTGCTGGGATTAAAAGCGTGCGCCACCACGGCCAGCTATTTTATGTTTTTTAAAATTTTATTTTATTTATTCTTTGAAAGTGAAAAAAATAAAATTTATTAAAGAATTTGTCGCAATCAGTATTTTCCTATGCTATACCTAATAATCATTTATAAACTATTTATAATTATTTGAACACTGTCCTCAAGGGTGGGAAACATTACTCA
>RJWM01007750.1:0-10202 GCA_004363535.1 Dasyprocta punctata | reverse complement strand
CCTTTAATCCCAGCACTCAGGGACCTAAGGCAGGAGGATCGTTTTGAGTTCAAGACCAGCCTGGGCTGCAAAGTGAGTTCAAGGGCAGCCTGAACTGCATAGTGAGACCCTGTCTCAAAAAATAGGACTAAGGATTTAGCTCAGTGGCAAAAGTGCCTGCCTGGCAGGTGCAAGGTTGTGAGTTATTCCCAGTACCCCCCCTACAAAAAAAGACTAACAATGGTTAATACATTGCATATTGTTATCTTTAAATTAGTTACTTGGAGTGCAAGATACAGGCATGTAATTGTCCAAGCAATGTTAGCACAAACCTTTCTTTCAGTGAACTAAGAGAAATTAGTAGTACATATATGATAGTTAAGATTTTTAAGCTGGGTGTGGTGGCGCTTCCCCCCAACCCACTTAGCCATCCATTGTAATCATGTTTTTTATTTGTTTCCAACTCGTGTTAAAATTTTTTTATTTTGAGACAGGATCTTGCTAAATTGCTCAGGCTAGGCTCAAACTTTTCAGCCTCCTAGAGTGCTGGGATTACAACTATGTGCCACTGTGCTCAACTCTAATGAGTTTTATATGGAGTTTTTATCTTATTTTTCCTATAAGCCATGTAGTGTTTGGTATAGCGTTTTCATTATATAATTGGTAATGAGGCCATAGCCTGATTTTATTTCTTTTTAACTGAGTATTTTTTTTTAAGTTGTATCTGTGAATTGAAGTTACACAGTCATCTAGTTTATTGCACTTCTGCATTCTACACAGTGTGATCAAAATATGTGGTATTTAAATTTTTTTTTTTTAATTTACATTAAAAGACATATTGCCACTATTTATCCTCAGAGATCACCATACACCCGCTCCCCCTTTTTTCTTCAAACATACTTATCCCATTGGTTTTGCCACTTTCTGGAGCAGGTCTGCAAGTCATCTTTCGTGAGTGTCTTGGGAGGTGTGACAGTGCTGTTGCTGCATGACATCCAATGGAAAGGCAGGCTTGTAAAAACATTATAGTGTGTTTATTACCTTACTTACCAGGTGTGGCATGTTACGGCTTCTGGCTGTCTCCCAAATTCTAAATGACTATAAAAGGTCAGCATTTTCAATGCATTCTAGAGATTGAAGCCGGGCATGGTGGCACACGCCTATAATCCCAGCATTCGGGAGACTGAAACGGGGATCGTTGGGAGTTCAAGACCAGCCTGGGTTACAGAATGAGCTCAAGGCCAGCCTGAACTGCATAGTGAGAAAGCCAAAAAAAAAAAAAGACACTGAAGCCAGGTGTGGTGGCACATGCCTATAATCCCAGCACTTGGGAGGATGAGGCAAGGGGATTGCCATGAGTTCCAGGCCAGCATAGGCTATATAAACAAGCTCAAGGCCAGCATGAACTGCATAGCAAGACTCTGTCTCAAAAAACAAAAACAAAACAGAAAAGACACTGAGGCAACCATGATAGTGAACCAAAAGACATGAAAGAGGACTTCCAGAACTGCTTCACAAAGTACCAAGAATGATAGGATAAATGTGTTCAAAGTGAGGGGAGTATTTTGAAGGAGTTTAATGATAGTGTGTCTTTTACTATAATAAATTTTAAAATAGTCACTGTTTTTTGATCATGTGAAATATGAATACAGTGATACTTCAGTTCACAAATGTTTGCGAGCAATTCAGTTTACAAACAAAAGTGTTCGGCAGAATTTTGCTTCTCTTGCTTTTTGCTTCTCTTGCCTCAGCCTCCCAAGTGCTGGAATTACAGGCATGTGCCACCACACTTGGCTTCAAATTGGAAGACAAACATGACCACAGCCATCTTCCCCACACAAGCACAAACGTGGCCGGCTTCCCCAAAATTGTAAAAGAAATTTAGTTTGTAAACTGAGGTATCACTGTTTAGCCACCACATTTTATAATTCATCCAGTGGCAGACACCTGTGTTATCACCAAGGCTCAACTACTGTAAGTAATACTACTACTTATAATAATAATAATATATGTATTAACCCTGTGTTTATGTAATAGTATACAGTATACTAGTAATGTGCTTGTATGTGTATATAATATACTATTGGTATATGAGCTATATACTCTACTGTTAATGCATAACATTATTCTGAATTACTTTTATTCTCTTATGTTCCTGTGTGAGTCTTTCTGGGTATACACCTGGAATGGGGTTAGTAATTACTACATACTCATAAGTGTATATGTACTGAATATGACTAGACACTGCCAAATTATTACCTAAATTTTTCATTTATTTTTTTTTTTTTTGAGTCAGGGTCTCACCATGTAGTTTAGGCTGGTCTTGAACTCACTGTGTAGTTTATGCCAGTCTTGAACTCATAGCAATCCTCCTGCCTCAGCCTTGCAAGTGCTGGGATTATAGGTTTATGCCACCACACCTGGCTTGAAATTTCCTTTTAAGTCTTCACTCATGGCCAGGGATTTAGCTCAGTTGCATAAGCACATGCCTGGCAAGCATGAGGTTGTAAGTTCGATCCTCAGCACACACAAAAAAAATCTTCATTCGTATCACCAGTGCATCAAGGTTCTTGTATCTCTACAAACCTAAATTTGGCATTATTCTATAAAGTGGACTGTTTTTGCTAATTTGTTATTTTACCTTATGTTTCTCTGTGAAAAGTAAGTTTTTGGTGTTCATGGTTCTTTGCCCAGTTTTCTTTTGATTGCCATCATTCACTTGTCAGTATATAGGCCTTTTTTTTCCCTTTTTTCTATTTTAGCAGTTATTTCCTTGTTCTTGTTGGTTTTTGTTTTTGTTTTTTTTTTTTTGGTACCAGGAATCGAACTCAGGGCCTTGTGCTTCCCAGGCAGGCAGTGTGCTGAGCTATATCCCTGGCTTTTTTTTTTTTTTTTAGTTTGTTTTGAGACAGGTTCTCACCTTGTAGTTCAGGCTGGCCTTGAACTTTCAGCAGTCCCCCTGTCTTGGTCTCCTGAGTGCTGGGATTACAGGTGTGTGCCCCTATGCCTGGCAACTTATTTTTTAAACAAATCTTTCCCCATCATTAAATCTCAAAGATATTTTTTTCCTAATTACTTTTTAAATTAATTTTGTAATGTGACCTTATCACATTTAGTTTTTCAGTCCAAATGGAATTCATCTTTGTACTGAAGTTAGAGATCTGGTTTTGTCTTCTCCAAATGTGGTGTTTGCTGTTCTTCTTTCATTATTGATTCTTGTTTTTGGAGGGCAAGTTGATTATAATTTTAGCCTTAGTACAGTGATCAATATGGTTTTATAGCAAGAGTTGACCTGAATATTTTAATATTCTTTAGCTGAAGAGGAGGCAAATGAAGAAGATGTACTGGGAGATGAAACAGAGGTGAGTTGGAAAGAGTTGGTCACTGCCTGGGAAGGTGCCACTGCCTTGACCATGCTTAACATCAATTATTATACTGCTTAGATGCTAACTTACTAGGAAAGTCTAAGTAATGAAGTTCTGTGAGACTGGTTTATTTTGGAGTTCTGATAATCTCATATAGATGAGTATACTTTTTGTTTATTTGTTTGTTTTGGGGACAGGGTTTGAGTGTGTGTCTCAGGCTGGTCTCAAACATATGGTCCTCCTGCCTCAGCCTCTTGAGTGCTGGGAGATGAGTATATACTCTTGATTTATGTTAACCTTGTTGTTTCATTTGGTTTTAGGAAGAAGAACCAAAGCCTATAGAGCTGCCTGTCAAAGAGGAGGAACCCCCTGAAAAAACTGTTGATGTGTAATTGTCTCTTTTTTGTAATCTAAATACAGAACAGTTTTTTTTTTTAACTGGGTTTAAAGTTCACTTTGTGTTACCTTTTATTCCCATTGATCTTTTCATTTCTGATTAAATCATACATTTTCAGAAGTGTCTACTTCAAGTACATGAAGCAAAGTTGTTCCAAATTTTGTAATAGGTAATTAGAACCAGGTGACTTGAAGCCTAGACATAATTTAGTTTTTCCTAGCCTTTGTTCTTTTGCAGGATCACCATAATAGGTTATTCTGTTAGAATCTGTATTCTCTATTCTGTAAACTCTTCTAAATTCTGAAAATTGTTGTCTTTACAGAAAAGTGTGAAACTAAAGAATTTTGTTAGGGAGGAGTGTTTTGGGTTAGTGGTTATGTGTCTTACATAACCCTGTGCCTGTGTTCTCTTACTTTTTGATTTATAGGGGAGGAGGGGAGGACAAATACTAGAGTGGAAAGTGGATCCATTTGTTTAAGCTGTCCCGCAAGGTTAGTGTTAAACATCATTTATTTGGGGCTCAAATGTCCCACAAATGTATGACCATTTTGTATTACAGCAAATTAAGAGCAGTTGAGTCCCTCTTTAACATTTTGTTCCTCATGGCTGTATTACAGGCGTATGATTGTAGAAGGCAAAGTATACAAAAGTCATACAGTGCATAGAGGACTATAAATTGACAATTTAAGTGCCTCTTGTGTCTATCTCCATCATAGTTTCAGAGACTTTTTTTTTAGTGGTTCCTTTTTGGGATAGTTAACATGGGTGTGTGTGTGTTTGCATGTAATAATAATTTTTCTTTTTCTTTTTTTTCCTTTTCCTGGTGCTTTGAATTTGAACCTAAGATAAGCAAGAACTGTATCACTGATCTACATTCCCAGCCCTTTTTTTCCTCTTTTTCTCTTTGGAGACGGTCTCGCTGTGTATGTAGTTTAGACTGCCCTTGAACTCGTAGCAATCCTGCTTCAGCCTCCAAAGTGTTGGGATTACAAGTATGAATTACCATGCTTGTCATCAGCCTTTTTTATTTTTTATTTTGAAACAGTTTCATTAAGTTATGCAAACTGATCTGAAACTTGTGATTTTCTGGCCTCAGCCTTCGGAATAGCTAGATGTGCAGCACCATGCCCTACTAGGACTTAATTCTTTCCAGAAGTTAGTGATACTCTATTCTGTACCGTAATACATTTCACCAGTCTTTTGTTTGTAGACATTCAGATTACTCATAAAAACAAAAACAAAGGACAGTGCTGTATGTCCTTATCCAACTGTTTTTATACTTATGCAGTATGTCCGTAGGATAAATTCCTGACATGGGATTACTGAATCATAGAGAATGAACATTTAACATTTTGATAGATTTTGTCAGAAACTACTTTGTAACGCCATTACATTTATTATTTTAAACTTTTTTGTTGTTAGAGTTTGAACTTACGGTCTCATGCATGCTAAGCATCGCTCTACCAATAAACTGTATCCCTAGTCCCTCATTATAGGATTATAATTCAGTACAGTGCCATGAGAAAATGACTTGGTGGGAAAGTGTTAAAACATGTCTGGCTGGGCCAGGGAGTTAGCTCAGCAGTGTAAGTGCCTGCCTGGCAAGTGCAAGGTCATGAGTTTGATCCCCAGTACCAAAAAAAAAAACCCAAAACAAAACAAAACCACGTCTGACCAGGCATGATGGTGCTCCTGTAACCTCAGCAGTCCAGATGCTGAAGTGGATCTGTGAGTTTACAGGTAGCCTAGGGTATGTAGTGAGACCCTGTCTCGAAAGGCAAAAACTAAAACTAAAACAGAGGTGTTTTGAGAACTTGGACCAGGATTAATGAGTATAATGATAATTTGTTTGGGTTAATTTTATTTATTTATTTATTTATTTATTTGGTACTGGGGATCAAACTCATGACTTTGTGCTTGCTGGGCAAGTGCCGTGCCACTGAGCTATCCCTGGCTATTGGGGTTAAAATTAATAAGGTTTGAAAATCTGTAGAAGTTGATTATGCTTTGCATATATGAAATTTGTATTTCTCTTATTAAGGGGGTTTTGATTCTATTGTTAAATTTTAAAACAAATGCAAAGTGTGCAGAGGTGGTAATTTTGACTTTTAGAGGGATGGTTGTAGTAGTTAAACTAAATATGTTAAGCAAGATTCTGAGTTCCTGTAGTTTGGAGAGTAATTTTTGTGTGTAACTGGGTAGGAGAAAATACTGTCAGTGAAGAGTGGAAATTATCCCACAAGTCCCAGAACGTGGTGTGTATTTATTTCTTGTTATATTGTGCCTAAGAGAACTAGAGTCTGGTAGAAAGATGCTTCTCTTCTTGAATTCCTTTTTTGCCATGATGTCTACTGCAGTTACTGTGTTTCAAGATGAGAATAGGGAGGAAGTCATTAACCTGGGATTGATGGAGAGGACTGCTCTCTTAATGACATTGGACTTCAAGTAAAACATTAAAACTTCAGAGCCTTTTTTGCCTGAACAAGACAGAAGGCTGGGAAGGATAGAAAGTGGAAAGTACGTAGAGATTTCTTTAAAAGTTAGAATCTTCAGGCCTGATTTAGGTCCTTTGAATGTTCAAAAGAAGATTTCCTTGCTTTATCTTTGGCCAGAAGTTCTGCACAAGCAGAATCCTGTTTCTGTTAATTTTGTTTTCCTTCAGCCTAAGTAGTAGTGTGTTGTAGGACTTAGTTATGGTCAGCAGGGGGCACCCATTGCTTGTCTGTCAAGGGACCTCCAACAAAAGAATAGAGAGCGTAAGTTCCTGTTGCAGAATTGCTTCCTCTGAAAATGTCATTAAACCATTACTACCTTTCAGAGCATCAAATGGGAAAAGTGTCTGGGATATTGGAACAAAAGCCACCCATGTCTGTTAAATGAGGTACCTTAATGAGACTGGTTATGACCCACAGTTTTATGGGAGTTGTTTGGTGGAGAGTTAATGCCCTTCCATTTATTCTGAGTACTTCTGAACTTTATCTCCCCTCCCGTCCCTATGGTCTCTTTTGTTTTGTCTTAAACCTTTTGACCAGTAACTTACCATGTTTTCCTAATTCAAACCCCCCTTATAAATTTTCCCACTCCCTTTGGCATTTTTATTTGTTTCACTTTGACTGTTTCAGCTAGAGCTACAGTCCCCATGGGAGACTTAAGAGTTTTGTAAGAGAAGGAAATCAAGAGTTTGTACTCATTAAATGGTATTGTAATGAAAATTAGAGTTGAAGAAGCAGTCATTAGTCTAAAAGTAAATTGAAATTTCTAAAAGCAAGTGAAATGATTTCTGGGATCCTTTGAATGTTTCTCTTCAGTGCAGTGTATTTAACCAGGCTTTTTTCCTGATGACTTTCTTATACCTTAGCTCTAGCAGATTACTACTATTTGAACTCATCTCAGTACATGATAGTTCAGGAAACTAGAGTTCTAATGGACTTCATGTTTCCTTGGATTAAGGGATAGCAGAAGGAGGCAGAGGATAAGACTTGGGTGAATTCTAATACATTTCTAAAGTTTTGGCTTAGAATATCAGTTGACTGAGTTTTAAAAATCTTTTCCAGGGCTGCAGAGAAGAAAGTGGTAAAAATTACATCTGAGATGCCACAGACTGAGGTATGTATTGGGTTCCTTAATAGAATAGTTTTCATTTCTTTTTCTTACCCTTTATTAGGTCTACATCTGTGGGGTTTTTGTTTTTTTTGTTTGTTTGTTTTGTTTTTTTTTTGATACCGGGAATCAAATTGACTACCTCGTACTTGCCAGACAGGCACTTATGCCACTGAGCTAGATCCCTGGCTCACAGCATTTTTTAATTTTTATTTGTAGACCAACGAAACAAAGCAAAACAAATAAAAACACCCTACTAACAAATTTTGATTTCCCTACCAGCTACTGTTAAAAAAATATTTGGACTACTTTTGAAGCTATATTCTTTTTGTATATAATAATTCTGTAGTGTTAGTGCTAACTTTAATATGTTTACAAATCTAGGTTTGTTTGAGTGAATTGTGCCTTGGAAAAGTAACATGATATATATTCCTCTTAAATTGTTACTTGCTAGCAGATGAGATTCAGATTTCTTTGAATTTTGTCTCAAGATCTCTGAAACCAGGTTTCATTTGAGATCTTGTGCTCAGTTTTGTACCTTCAAAGTAGAGAATCACTAGACTTAGAATTCCTTGAGACAATGCTGCCTCATTTCTAATTGTAAGAAGTCACTAGTGTTAAGGCAAGCAAGTTTTTTTGTATGTTTTAAACAGTCAACCATAGTTTTTGTGATCTTGGATTCATGCATAAAATAGGTTTTATTTTATTTCTGTCTTTTGTTTTTGAAAGCATGAATGTAATGTCTTTTTTCTGTTTGCTCTCTGGAAAACAGCCGTTTCATTTAGCCCTAGGATGGACACAACCTGATAGTCCCCAGAATTGTCAGTATTTTCATTATAGACTTTAAGAAATTACTTCGACTGTGGTGGCACATACCTATCATCCCAGTACTATGGGGGGCTGAGGCAAGAGGATCACAAGTTTGAGCCCAGTTAGGCAACTCGTGAGACCTGTCTAAAAAATAAAAACAAGGATGCAGCTCAGTTCAAAGATCCTGGGTTCAATCCCCCCAAAAAAGAAAAGACAAGAAAAAACATTCCTAATATTAAGGTACCACCTCTAATCAACTTTTTTTAAAATCAGAAATTGAATTTTTCTCCTCTTTTGTCTGTTATCATTTAGAGGATGCAGAAGAGGGCTGAACGATTCAATGTACCTGTGAGCTTGGAAAGCAAGAAAGCTGCTCGGGCAGCTAGGTGAGTGTCTCCAGCCTTTTGGACCTGAGATACAGAGGGTACTGAAGTGTAGATGTGATCCTATATATACATTTTAGATATATCTGTTGATTTTTGGTAGAATAGTGGCCCTGCAGAAAGGAAATAAACATTGACTCTATTAAGCACATCTCTGGTAATATGGTAAGGTAGTGATAGAATAGGCTTTATTATTAAATAGGATGTTTGTAATAGGTGAAAGTCAGAAACCGACTGCTGCTCCTCACTCTGATACGTCTTTTTGTAGCTTATTTTCTGGACTTTTGGTGAGGATGAGAGTGAACCTCTTTCATGGGGTTGTTAGAATTAGCTAACAATTGCAAAGTTTGAGATCACAAGCATGAAGTGTCATATGTACACTTGACACAGAGGCACAATCCAGAGTGTGAACAGCTTCCTAAAATTTAACTTGTTTTTTTCTTCCTACAGGTTTGGAATTTCTTCAGTGCCAACAAAAGGTAAGAATACAGACATTCTTCCTAGAAAGTTATCTTTATTTTCTTCTTTTCTGACGTAACATTTCATTTCTCCAAATTAAGGTAAGGTCGTTAACTGTAGAAACTTTTAGAAGGTTATAGCATTTGCCATTTTGGTTTAAGTAAAATCATATTTAAACCTTCCTAGGCAATTAAGAGAAGGTTCTGAAAGTAAAATAGAAGAAGGTGCCAACATTTGTCTTCTTTAGACATCTTCAGAGAAGTTTCCAGTACCTTGCTTACTTATTATAGTGTCTGATAAGCATACTTTTTTGTTGTTGTTGTTACAGTTTTTGAAACAGGGTCTTGCAATAACATTCGGGCAGGCCTTGAACTGAACTATGTACTGACCTCAAATTCATAGCAACCCTCCTGCATCAGCTTTCAGAGTGCTACTACTATAGGTGTGTACCACCATGCCCAGCTGCCTAAAATATTGTGTACCTGTTTAGTATTGTGGGTTACTGTAAGTGGTAAAGAGGAAAGAGTAGCTTTTCTTTCTTTTTTTTTTTTTTTTTGTCTTTTTGAGACAGGATCTCACTATGCAGTTTAGGCTGGCCTTAAGCTCACTTTGTAGTTCAGGCTGGTCTCAAACTCACAGTGATCCTCCTGCTTCAGCCCCCGGAGTGCTAGGATTATAGGCGTGCACCACCATGCCCAGATAGGGTAACTTTCTTTCTTTCTTTCTTTTTTAAAGAGTGCCTTTTTTATTAACAGTTTTACTTAAGGAATTTACAAGGAAATAATCTTGGATGTGCTTATGCACTTAGTCATGAAGATTGTCACAGCATTGTTTATAGTCATCAATAAGTACAAATAGCCAAATGTGCAATACAGAATTGGTTACATAAATGTGTGCCATAGTATAGCAGAGAATGCTATCTTAGAAATGATATTTTAAGCCAGGCGTGGTAGTACACGCCTATAATCCCAGCACTTGGGGTGCTGAGGCAGGAGGATCGTTGTGAGTTTGAGACCAGCCTGGGCTACAAAGTGAGCCCAAAGCCAACCTGAACTGCATAGCGAGACCTTGTCTCAAAAAGACAAAAAAAAAAAAAAAAAAAAAAAAAAAAAAAAAAAAAAAAAAAAAAAAAAAAAAAAAAAAAAAAAAAAAAAAAAAAAAAAAAAAAAAAAAAAAAAAAAAAAAAAAAAAAAAAAAAAAAAAAAAAAA
>RJWM01007749.1:0-76427 GCA_004363535.1 Dasyprocta punctata | reverse complement strand
TAGCCACTCTTTCTGGAGTGAGATGTTATCTCAGTGTTGTTTTAATTTGCATTTCTTGAATGACCAACGATGTTGAACATTTTTTCATGTATTTATTTGCTATTTGTATTTCTTCATCTGAGGAGTGTGTATCCATCTCAGATGCCCATTTTTGGATTGGGTCTTTAAATTGGGGGGCCTAAATTTTTTCAATTCTTTATACATTGTAGATAAAAATCTTTGTTTGAGGGACAGTTGGAAAAAACCTTTTCCCAATCTGTGGGTTTTCTTTTCACTCTGTTGATGATTTCTTTCAATGTACAGAAACTTTTTAATAAGATGAGATCCCAGTTGTTGATTGTTTGAAGTACTTCCTGTGCAGTTTGGTTTTTGTTCATGAACTCTCGGCTTACCCCTCTGTCCTCTAGATTTCTACCTACTTTGTCTTCCAGTAGGTTTAGTGTTTCTGTCTTAATATTTAGGTTTTTGACCCATTTTGATTTTAGTTTAGTGCATGGTGATAGGCATGGGTCTAGTTTATGGCATGTAGAAAGCCAGTTTTACCAACACCACTTATTAAAGAGGCTGTCTTTCTTCCAGGGAACATGTTTGGTCCCTTTACCAAAGATAAGGTGGTTGAGTGTGTTTGTAGTTGTGTCTGTATTTTCTATTCTGTTCCATTGATTCTCAGGTCTGTTTTCTTTTCTTTCTCTTTTTCTTTCTTTCTTTTTTTTTTTTTTGCCAGTACCATGCTGATTTTATTATAGCAGCTTTGTAGTATAATTTTAAGTTAGGGACTGTAATGCCTTCTGCCTTGCCTTAGTTGCCCAAGACTGCCCTTGTTATTCTAGTTCTCTTCTCATTTAGATGAATTTTAGGAATGTTTTCTCTAGATCTGTAAGGTATGCTAATGGTATTTTGATCAGGATTGCATTATATCTGTGTAACAGTTTTGGGAGTATGGCCATTTTCACAATGTTGGCTCTTCCTTTCCATGAGCAAGGGATAGCTTTCTATTTTCTGAATTCCTCTTCAATTTATTTTTTCAAGTACGGTAATTTTCAATTATAAATCTTTGACTTCCTTTGTTAGATTGATTCCTAAATGTTTCATTTTTTTGGTGTTATTGTGAAGGGTGTGGTTTCCCTAATTTCTGTCTTAGTGACTTTGCTGTTTGTGTACAGGAATGCTATTGACTCTTGAGTATTGACTTTGTACCCAGCTATGCTGCTAAATTTGCTTATTAAATCTGATGCAGAAAAAGCTTTTGTTAAAGTTCGACACTCATTCATGGTAAAAATCCTAGAGAAAATCAGAATAGATAGTCTTTACCTCAATTTGATAAAAGCCATCTATGATAAACCAACAGTCAACCTCATACTAAGTGGTCAAAAACTGATAGCTTTCACTCTAAAATCAGGAACAAGACAAGGTTGTCCACTATCATCACTCCTATTCAATATAGTTCTGGAAACATTAGCCAGAGCAATTAGACAAGAGAGAAAAGTAAAAGGAATAAAGTTAGGAAAGGAAGAAGTTAAATTATTAGTCACAGATGAGATGATACTCTACGTGGAAGACCTAAAAAACTCCACTAATGGGATTAATTTTATAATCAATTAATAATTACTTTTATATACTGGTATAGTTTTGTTCTTCAATTCCCCCAAAGGCAAATGTGTTAGAGGCTTGCTCCCACTTTTGGAATTTGGTGGCATCTGTGGGCAGTAGGGCTTTATAGGGGTCTTTGGGTCAATGAGGGCAGGCTTCTGAAGGGCATTGTGTAACCCTTCCTTTTCTTTCTTATTTTCTGTCTGTGAGACCAGCAGTTTTACTCTGCCATGTGCTCTAGTTGTGATATGTTACCTTGTCACAGGTCCAAAAGCAGTGGGTCTGCCTGAACTTGGACTGGAACTGCATTTTTTGTTATCAGTTAATTATTTCAGATATTTCATTATAGTGGTGGAAATCTGACTAACATATAAACCCTGAAATAGTATCTACTCTATGTCATATGCAGATCTAAATACTTGCTGTGTTTATTAAAATGTCAGCTAATTTTGTCCTCATAAAATTGTTTTGGTTATCTGTCTTTGTGTAACAAATAGCCCCATAAATTAGTGGCTTTCAGCAACAACAGACATTGGTTATCTCACAAAGTTTCTTAGAGTCAGAAATTTGGATACTGTATGGTTGCAGAGTTCTGCTGTTCAGAGTCTCTCATGAGGTTACAGCAAGATACTGGTTAGCTGTGGTCATCTGGAAGCCTGACCAGGACTGGAGGATTTGCTGCCAAGTTAATTCACTTTCTCACATACCCAACAAATTAGTGCTGGTTTGGATAGGAGGCCTGAGTTCTTATTTTGTGGACTCTCATTAGGGCTGATGACAGCTGACTTCCTCCAGATTCAGTGATCCAAGAGAGCAAAATAAAATATACAATACTTTAATGACCTAGCCTTTGAAAGTATGCTCTGCAAATTTTGCAATAACCTGTTGGTTCTACAAGTCAGCCTATTCCATGGGAGTAGGTTAAGGCTGGCACAAGAGCAGGACTATCATGAGAATACTGTGACAATTTGGGGCCATTTTGAAAACTGGCTACAATAGAGTATATGAAATATATGCTTTCCTTATACCTGTTTTTACACTGGGGGCAATGAGGCACAGAAAGGTGAAAAAGGCTTGTGGTGAAATGAGACTAGGCACTCACAGCAAAAAGATGTAGAATATACATGGCATATGTGAAGTATTTAATAAATCTTAGTTGCTATTTTTTTCTATTAGCCAAAATATTTGCCTTTGGCAGTTGTTTTTAAATTTCAATGGACTGAGATAGCAAGTTGTGGTCTCAGTTCTAGGAAAATACATGTTGAGGCTATTGAGAGGGAAACTGACATGTGATTCTTGCTTTCTTATTGTTGTTGCATCAAGCTACCATAAATGGTATCTTACACAACAAAGATCTATTGTCGTACAGTTGGGTTGGTCAGAAGTTTGATACAGATTTATTGGACAAAAATGAAGATGTCAGCAGGGCTGCCTTCATTCAGAAGGCCCAGGAAGAGAATCTATTTTCTTTTTTTTTTTTTTTAAAGTTTCTTGAGATTACTTAAATTGCTGAACTCATGGCCTTCTCTCTTCAAAGCTACAGTGTAACAGTTTCATATCTCTGACTTTCAAGCCTCCTCTTGCAAAGAATTATGGGAGCCAACCTTGTAGCAGAAGTGACTCTGGGTCAAGTATCAGAACCTGAGTTCTTTGTCTCTTTTTGATTGTGGTAACTTTAATCAAATGATTTAGCATTTAAAAAAAATAAACATAATATGGTAACCAAACATATCTATCTTGCCTACTTCACAGATTGCTGTGTTTATCAACTGAGTAATCCAAAAGGCATTTTGTATAAAATGTAAAATGCCAAACATATATTAGATCTCATGGGAATCTTTGCATGAGATTTGGTTTACCCTGATAAAGAAAATGGGGCCAGTAGAGTCCTTTCAAAAGAGCACTCCTCACAATGCCAGCCCCAGCGTTCTCTGTTGGCTCAGTCCCTCACTCTCCTTGCTACCTCCCATAGAAGGAGCTAGTACAACCACGAACATGGCAGTGGACAAACTTTCACATTCTGAGGGGCTCAGTGAGTGGGCAGACTATGAGGGAAAATTTTTTATTCCTTGCCTTTGGGCATTACATCATTTCCTCACTCTGAATGAGGAATATTGGAGAGGTTTTCCAGTCAGGATCATTTATATTCCTACAGTCTTCCATGCTTTAATAAAAACAAAGGTTTTAATCTGCAAGGTTGGGTTGAAATAGCATATTAATCAAGTCAGAATGTTATTAAGTGGCTTTTAGATGTCTATTTGGGAGGTGGTTAAGTGTTGGATCTTCTTCAGAGTTTGTTTTTTATTCACTTATCTAGTGTCTGTCTTGAAAACAGGCCTTGTGGGGCCAAAGGAAATATAGTAGATAACTAGATGGTCACAGACATGGAGGAATAAAAAATCCTCAGTTATGATTACATAGTATTTATGTCATTCCTTCATTTGTAAAAATGTCTCTGGGCTGCTTTGAATGTGCCTGTGTCAGGGCTCTGACAACCCTAGGGCTTTCATTTAGTAATTTTTCCAGAGCCAACACATACAAATAAAAGATAGCCAGGGTCTCCTCCCTGTATTTCTCTTCTCTGAGCAATTGTTTATACAGCAGAGGCCGGGCACCCTGTCATCTAAGATAATGAGCTGATAAGACGTTAGAGAATAGTCACACAAAATCCAAGCACTAGGGGCTGGGAAAACACCCAAGAGGTGCTTTAGCAGGTTAGCTCTTCCACTACTGCTTAGAACACAGCTAAAAAAGAGCTTTTCACCTCTTTTCAGCCAGGGCTTAATTTTCTTAAAATCATTATTGATTTGTCTCAACCACTAGTGTGCTTTTTACAGCTGTCAATTTTTTCTACCCATGAATCCATTCTGCTCCAAGGCACTGCAGGGCTTGGAGCTTCAGGCCCTCTGCAGTCCCCTGCCTGTCTTCAGGCCTGCCAGGGCACACACACCATGGTGACATCAATCACCCAGTGGGAGGTGGCTACAGATGACTGCAGCCTCCACCCAATCAGCATCCTTTAACAAAAGGCTGAGAACATTGAGTTTGCCCCAGCAACTACGATTTTCGCCTTTTCCTCCTGGAAGTATAGTTTACATAGAAGCTAAGTCTCTTTCAAGGAAGGAATTCCTGCCTGCCACATGAGGCCAACAGGAAGACACCTACTTGTCATTTGTCACTCCACACAAAAGAGAGTGAGGGAGGACCCAATTGTCACAATCTTGAGCAGCCATATAAAGACATGTAGGAAACAAAACCAAATTGGTCTTTTCAAAGCTTCCCCTTCAATATTGAACAACAGCTCTCAATTTTTTAGGGAGCAAATAAACTTGATGAAAACTATCTGGATTCTTTGACTTTTTGCCCTTTATTTGCTGCCTGACTTTGAGACATTTCTGAACTCATTAACACTTGTCTTTCATATGAAAGGAAGAAATTGGTATTTCTATAAATTTCACAAAACCAAGCAGTTTGACTCTCTGTTTAAGACAGTTGACATATAGATGTGCATTTAATGTCCACCCTTGTTACATAATTGTTTATATACAGATTTTTAAGAGAGGCTTCTTTTATCAGTTATTTAGTAGAATTAATTGGTCTACATTATTTGCAAGAACTCTAGCATACCTGCTAAATAACTCATTTTTAATGGTGGCATTCAAAAAACTAAAGCTAGGGTTAGGGATGGAGCTTAGCTGTAAAGCGTCTGCTTACCATATGAAAGGCTCTGGGTTGATCCTTAATGTTGCCAAAACAGACAGACAGACAGACAGACAGACAGACAGACAACAAAGAAACATGCTGAAGCTTGAGATGCAAACTTCAGTTCCCAGGAATAAAAACTCCACTGTTTTAACTAAAGGTGTGAATCTTTCAACATCTGAAGCGGCCGCCCTTGTGGGCATCTTTCAAGACAGAGAATGTGCTACTTAGGGGACAATCTCCTTGGGTATGCAGGATAAAGAGCCTCAATAGGGTGTCAGGTGGAAGAGACGCACTGCTATGCAAATAATGTCAGCAGACCTTTAAAGTAAGAACAGTAGAATTACCTGAAATGATGGCAGTCTACCTGGTTTACTCATCTGCTGGACTAGTTTCGTTTTTGTGTTTTATGATTTCCTTTCAGCCGTTTATATCTTTTGATTCCCTAGTCAATTTCAAGATTTAGAATCCAAGTGTCTAAGTGACTTTCATGATATAAAGTGACTAGGAAGCTGTGTGTGTGTGTGTGTGTGTGTGTGTGTGTGTGTGTGTGTGTGTTTGTCTGCACTTATCCCAGAACCTGGGTCAGGGCTGGGCAGGGAGCAGCCTGGTAGCTGGAGAGGAGGATCCACCAACTGGGCACTGAGCTATTTGAGTCCAAAGTGACTCCTTGGGAAAGGACACTCAAGGTAAGATAGATGAGAAGTATAAGCCAAGGTCTGGGGTTAAAAGTTGATGCATTTGTATGATCCTGGAGTACAGCGTGTTGTATGTATTTAACTTAGAATTTTATGGATCCTTGACAAGAATTCAAATAGTTATTTAGAAATTTGTCAAAGTGATATGGATGTGTTGACTAAAGGCTCTATTCATGGAGAATAGAAATTGAAAAGAACACTTATCTGAGCGAAGATTTGTAGGAAGCAAAAGGACACTTTAACTGATTGTACAGAGCTAGTCTCTTGAATAGATAGCCCTAGGAGGAGTTCAAGGCACTATCTTCCTACAAAAGTTAGGCAGTATATTAGCTTCCACATGGATTTATCTTGAGAATTAAATTAGGAGGTGGTAAAAAATATTTATTTTCTTTTTCCTTCATTCAATAGATATTTACCTGACCGTTCCTGGTACCAGCATGGTGCCAGGCACCAGGGTTATAGAAACAATTGAAGTAAAACTTTGCCACTGCTCTCAAAGGATGACAAATTAGATGAATATATAGCCCAGCTTTGCATGTTGGAGGCTCATCAAACAGTATGTGCCTTTACTTTCTCAAGTTTTAGAATTTGTTAGATGTCTTTTTTTATTCTCAAACCTTTTAAAGATTGTGAAGCTGTGAATGATCCTTGATGTGTGAAAATGAAATGTTCTTTTATTCACCCACTAAGTTAGTCATTGAATGTCTATTGAGTGAAAATGGTATTATTGCCAGTATCTACATGAAATGCAGTATTTCTTTCTTTAAGATTCATAATGCGTCTTCTATGTGTCTGGCACAATGGAATGGCTAAGGAGATGTGAGAGTTATTTGAAATGGACCCAGTCTTTAAGATACTCCTAGTGTTGTGCAGAATTTCACTGAGTGGTAAACGCAGTGGTGGGCTGTTGTGATTTTGTCTTTGATCCCCAAGTCTCTCACAATCTATTTCTTGTCTTTTTGTCTTTGCCATCAGTGCTTCTTTTCAGGTTCTGTCCTACCTCTAATGGACTGGTGCCTTGTCCTGTTGGGCTGGAAGTGGCTTCTTTCAACAAGACTTATTTATTCTCTAGACTAGGTAAGGACTCAATAATCAAGAAGTCTTTTAAAGAAAATACCCAGGAGCAAATTCTGACTCCAGTGTGATGTTCACTGCAGTTCATTATAAATATTCCTTTAATTGTGTTTTTCTGGTTTCAGTATAAGCTGTGGTGTGATATACTGAGATTACTCCTGTGATAGTTAAACTTGATGATGGTAACTTGACTAACTTGGCAGTCACTCAAGGGGTAGGAGAAACACACTTTTAGGTGTGTCTAGCATGACCATGGGTACTATATCTAGTCCCTTCCCCCTTCCTTTATGGAGCTGCCTTCAAGTCTTGAACTAAGCCACATTGCTCCACCAGGCCCTTCTGCCATGATGTTTCTGGAATCAGTTGACCTGAATTCCCTGAAACCATAAACTAAATTAAACTCCTGTAGGTGTTTGGTATTATGTTTTAGCAGTGGGAAAATTGACTAACACAACTCCTATATCCCTTGTACCTGGTGCTGTGCTGGTGCTGGTAAGACCATTGGTAATATTTGTTGAAAGAAGAAGAAATGAATTCTGTCCTTATAAAACATATGTGGTATTCTGACTGCTACAGAATACATAAAAAGTGGAAGACATTTTTCCTCTCCTGTGCAACTCGTGCAGTTTGCCCTGAGGTTATCAAGTGCTCTTGATGATTGAGTATGCCTTGGTGCACTCTGTTAATTATTTTTAGGAAACAAGTTACACAATTCACAGGTTGCAAGGTAGAGATTCTGTAATGTCTCAGGTTGAGAAATACTGGGCTAACCCGTATTTAAATTATTGTTCTTAATTATATGACTTTTCAATAGCCTTTCTATTTAATATGCATGGTGAATCTTTAAGAAGGAGATGTGACATGGAACATTTTTCAGGCTTATTTGGCTTTTGGATTTCTCCGCTTCTTTTTACTTGGAGTATTTTGTGAAAACTTGAGGTCTTCCATGCACCCTATATAAAGCCTATGACTGACTGTCATAAGGAAGGAACACAATTCTTCCAACAGCAGGAGAAAACTGAACTCAATTTTACTTTATGGTGAGTTCCCGCTAAGGAGAACTCAGATATTCTTGTTTTTAAAGAAAAAATATATAATCAAATGCTAACTCTGGTAAATGATATGAAATATGCTTCCAAGTGTGAACAAAAGCCAGACAGCCTCCCAGCAGCATCCTTCCCACACATCCGACCTCAAGGCCACCCTGAAGCTGCCAACCAAATGCCTGGGGAGATTCCCAGGGAAGCAGATGGTGCTGCCTGGAGACAGTTGTCCACAGCTTGGCATCTGGGCACGTGGGCTGTCCAGCTGAGGACTATTCAGGCAGAATGCTGGGTGATAGGCTTCCCACTGAAATCCATTAGCACTCTGGCACAGCCTATTCTTTTCCTTTAAAAAGGAATTTTCATTCCCTGAAATCATATCAGAAACACTTCCCATGAAAATGTGTAAGACCTGTAAAAGAACAAACTTAGAAAAGACAGAAAAGTACTAATAACAGTGGGGCCTGTCATTTAAACAAGCTGGAACTAGAAACTAGCCCTGTAGTAGAGGGGGAGGAGGGTTTC
The DNA here is from genome assembly GCA_004363535.1 of Dasyprocta punctata. NCBI lineage: Eukaryota > Metazoa > Chordata > Mammalia > Rodentia > Dasyproctidae > Dasyprocta > Dasyprocta punctata. Next base: position 67,795 of record RJWM01007749.1, on the reverse strand, counting down.
CATGCGTCTCTGAATTAATTACCTTCTTAAAGTCAGGGCCTCTCCCTCTGATCAAACTTTAACTAGGCTCCTCTGAACCTTCTTCTAGAGTTGGCCTCACATTTGGACCTCCATGTCTACTTTGGTGAGTTCAGTTTTAGCAGGAGTAGGCTAAGTCATCCTAGAACAGTGATGACAAAACTTTTAGAGCCTTCAATAATACAAACAGCTCACTGTGGCATGCCACCACTGGCTTAGAGAGAATTCCCATCCTTTGCATGTGGTCTCTCTGCCCTACCCTTTCCAAGAATCCTGTTAAGTTGGTACCAATGTCCCTACACATAATGTTTCCTCTTAGTTATTTTCTATCCACTGAGCTACTCACTTTGTTCCTGGGTTTAAATCCCTTCTGGTCCTTGCTGCATTTATTGTTGGGTGGATTGCTTTCCCCTATGGAAATAGTCTTAATTTTTTCTTTTATATTGTGGGTGCTTTTTCTAATGTAAGACTCCCTACTTGGTATCCTTGTGCTTAGTTGTAATTAGCTAAGGTGAAAAGAATGATTTTGAAGGAATGGCTTGAACAGAAGCACTAGGTTTGTCTTTGGATGGCTCAAAACAACTAGAACTTCAGTTAAACAAGAGCTAAGGAAAGCCTTCCTAGGAAGTAAAAGAAAGGTTTATCCCTGAATTATACTATACTGAAGAAATATTTGTATCATTTTATGTAAGGGCCAAGAATAACAATAAATACAAATTATTTGTACACATGCAGAATATCATTACCATGATTTTATCTTTCTAGTGACTATATTTTCAAAATTATGCTTAGTGAGCTGGGTGTGGTGGTGCACACCTGTAATCCCAGCACTTGGGAAGCTGAGGCAGCAGGATCACTACGAGTTCGAGGCTAACTTGGTTTACAAAACAGGGCCTCATTTCAAAAAACAAAACAAAACAAAAAACTCTCCAAAATTAAGTTTAATGTTAAATTAAAATTGATTTAAAATTTTATAGTAAAATATACTCATCAAAACATTATTTTTTATATCTCCTCTAAACAGAAGGTTAATTTTTATGTCATTCTCCGTGATAGACCTAAGGATATCATACCTTCTACTTTGTCTGGAGCAGCCTTAATTTACAGGAATTTTCACAGCCCTTTCTAGCTTAGCATTTTTCCTAGTCAAAAATGTCCACGTGGATTGTGAATTATATGACTCCCCTTGCTCTATCTGATGTGAGATATATCGAAATGTTGTGGAGCACACCTGAAATGTTGTGGAGCACACCCTCCTCAAAATTTGCTACATCAGACCCTTTGTATCCAGCAATTGGGGTGATCTTAGCTTCAATTGTCTTCTCAGACTCTGACCACTTGTTTGACCCCAGCTACCAAGTGGCCAAATTCATGTGGTTGTACCCAGCCATCTCCGAAGCAAGGGACTTCACCTGAGCCCAGTTCAGTGGTGGCTCTTGTCATGCCTCCACCATCTGCTCTTACTTCCTGCCCTGGACTTTCTCTTTTGCCCTTTGATATTAAGACTTGAAAGGACCTGCTCTTCCCCAAAATGTAGGCAATGTGAAATGTGGAAGAGTTTATGCCTATATGGGTGATATAGGGGACAGGAGCAAGCAGATAAATTGTATTTCTTTTTCCCTCCTGAGTCACAGTAGTTTATAGACTTCTTGGAAGATAGTTCTGGGATATGGAACAACTAGATTCACCTGACGCCAAGCAGTAGGCAGCTTGTTAATGCACCACTATTTACCTTTCCTCATTTCCTGCCTCATTCTGTCTCCCCACTCCATCTTGTTTCGCTACTTTGAATGTCCTAGTAAACCTACTTGTATGCTTTATTTTCCTTTTTATTCTTTCTTGAATTCTGTAGCTGAGACTCTGCAGACTACATCTCCCAATTTCCTGTGCTACTTTGCTTATAGTTTCTGCCTATTGGAAGATAAGTGGGAAATCAGAAGTTGGAACAGAAGAAGCAGGAAAAAGAGATTTCTTAGTTTCTCCTGTTTTTGACTGCATGCCCCCAAAAGTAAGAGTTAACCCCAACTGTGGTTAAAGATTCCCTTTCCAGCTCCTGTTATTCTCCAAACCAGTCTCATGACTCCTCAGCAGTAGCGAAGTGTTGGACAGTTGCTCCTCTTACCTTCAGCTCCAAGGTCCCTTTCCCAAGCTCCTGTGATCTTACTCCTTTCTTCACATTTGCCCAGCCCTTGGGAAGGTAGCCTTTTCCTTACAAGGCAGCATCATTCAGAGGATTTGTGTGAGGATTAAATGAGTTAGTGTCACACAGTTGATTCTCCTTCACAGCAGTTATACCGTATAAAGTTAGCCAGAACACCGAATGAGTACATGCAAAAATATTGATCCTAGGAAAACAGGAGTGTGTGCATGTGCACACACACACACACACACACACACACGCACACGCACACTCAATTCTTTCCCACAGACTATAATCTTAAATCTCTAAATTAACTCATCCTGATAGGTTCTATTCTATGTGTTTTTCTGAAGAGAAAATAAGGCTTGAAACTTACTGACTTGCCTTGACATATGCAAGGCCACTGTCCTAACAGGTGCCACTGTTGAGGTCAGATTCCACTGGTCCCAGATCCCACTGGCCACAGAACCAGTGCTCTTGTGGTACCTGCACAGCCCCAACTGTCTCCACCCCATGCTTACCCTAAATGACAGCTGAAGCAGAGGCTGAGCCTGTGGCCTCACATTTTCACTGACCACACATGTCCACAAATGACCTTGAAAACACTAAGAGTGTTATCTGGGAGTTACTAATAAATATTATCAAAAAGCATTCTAAATCTAGATAGAATGTGCTGTAATGAGCATTGCCTGTAATAAGTTTAGAATCTCACACACACTGTTATCTTGTTATTTCCAAATTTTACAGTTGAAAAAATTTAGTTCACTTAATTTGTGCATGACAGTGACAGAAGGCAATTCTTGACCTGGTTCATTTGATTTCAGTACTTGTGTTTTCAACCATTATGGTAGATTATTTCCAAGTTCTAAAAAAATCCTTAAAGTTATAACTCTTACTGACCATATATTTTATTACTCTGAAGCATAATTATTTTCTTGTTTCTCTTATCTTATTCTTGTAATATTGAGGATGTAGGCAGGTTTCTCTTTTTTTATTTAGCATGTAATTCTGCAGAATCTTCAGTATGCTTTTATCATTTTGCTTATCTTGAAATTTTTAGGAATAATAACCTGACTTAGGTAGTCTTTAGGGCTTCTGCTACATGTGAGACTTCTGTTTTTCACAAAGACATTGTTCTAATTCATGTCACCAGCTTTGGTTTAGCATCATTTCCCCCCAAATCCCACCAGGTGTACTAAAATTGTTGCTGCTCTTATTGGCATAAAATCATTTCTTGATGTCTTAATTTTCATTTACTAATCCTGGACAAGTGTTTTCCCATATATTTTTTTGTATGTATTTGGAGAATCTGTGATATCTTTTTCTCTTTTAGTGATTAAAACCCTGTTGTTTTGTTGTGATTTTTTATGAGAGAAATTTCAATATGCTGTAATTTATGCAAACATTTTTAGTTTGATGGTACCTTTTAAATTTATATTGGCTTTTTTTTTGTAGCGGTGATTGAATAGTTTAGTTTTTCCAAGAATTCATTGTTATCATCCTTGATAAAGGTTACATCTGAAGTAAGAGTAAAGTTGTTTAACATACCAGCAGTACAAATTGTCATAGGAGTTTGGTGGTGACATTGGAGGAAACAATTTGATATGTCCTTTAAAAATGTTTTTTATTTTAAATCTTTTGTTCACTTGTAAAATGAATAGATTTGATTTCTGAGGCCTCTTCTACAATTAAAATCATTTGGTTCCAAGTCAATTAAGTGTGATTTGGATAAATGAGTGTGTGTGTGTGTCCCTTTATTTTGTAAAATTTGTTCATGATATGGTAACTGTATTAGTCTGTCTGGGCTGCCATAACAAATTTTCAAAGAATGTGTGGATTAAATGACAAAGTTTCTCACAGTTCTGCAGCCTAGAAATCTAACACCAAAGTACCAGCAGAGTTGGTTTCCCATGAGGCCTCTTTTTCTGGCTCACAAATAGATGGCTCTTACTATGACCCTTTTTCAGTATTCTCAGAAAGATCTATGTTTTATCCTCTTGTTCTTATAAGGACAGCAATTCCGTTGCATTTTGAACATATTAAGCCTTAATTATGTCCCTGAAGACCTGTCTCTATATAGTTACATTAAAGGTTAGGGTTTAAACATGTATTTTGAGAGGATACAACTAAGTCCAAACAGAAACCAAATGTATTTGGTAAATGCTGCCATGCCAGCACAACAGTGTTCTGATTTGTGTGGAGCAGTGGGTTGAAGAAGATTTTGAAGCTTGTGGAATTGTCCAGCCTCTTCTGCATCATTCCTCTGCATAGCATTTGCTACCTCCTGAAGTTATTTTCCTAATTTGTTTACTTATTTATTATCTTCCCATCTATAAAATGTGAGGTCCATGAGAGCAAAGGCCTGGGTCTGGTGTACTTCTCCAGCTTCTGCCTCAGTGCCTGTCATGAACTAGGCTCTCAGGATTATTTAATACATGACAAAAGCCAGTAAAAAAAATCCAGTTGTCCTGAACACAAAATGGAAAGGGAAAGCTTTGCAACAAATGCTACTAGGCAAACACTGGTATAAGCATAGGACAAGGAAGAAGGAAAGCTTGGACTTATCCTAGAGGAATTCTTCACTTTCGGAAACGCCAAGCCAATTATAAACAATTTGTGTACTAAATGCACACAGTCCTCTCTAATTGGAGGAAGAAGGACTTAACCTCTAAAGTTAAGATTTAAGAAAAGGAAACTATGTCAGAGCACAGATAGTGCCACGTGAACATTTAGAATACAGTGTGTGAACTCTGCAACAAACTTTACAATACAGTAAAGAGTTCTAGCATGTGGGTGCCATTCAATTAGCAAATTATTCCAAGGAATTATTTCTTATACTCTGAGCATGTGATTATTCTTATACAAAATATAAAGATCTCTGCTAGGTGGCTGTTCCTTCGCAACAAGAAATACAAAACAATTAAGGTGACAAAATGTAGCACTTGAAAGAGAAAACAATTTAAAGGTGATAGATCTTGCTTGGAGGGTGAGGGTAGTCTTGGTTCTCATTATAGGATGTAAATCTGCAGGGTTTGCTGTTCCTAGAATAAGCTGGGAAGAATTCAGAGAAAGAGAGAGAACAGGCCAGAGAAGCAAAATGGAAGCAGTTAAGACAAGAACTGTGCATTTAGGGGGCACAAAAGACAATTTCAAAGGGACCCTGTTAAGTCAGGCTGTATTCAAACTGACTGGCCCTCCCCTGCAAGGTGTGAAGGGAAGGAAAAGTCTACACAGAGAATACTGTGGTTAGAACAATTGAACAGGTGTAGATACTCTGGTTGTTACCTGCTTGGATCTTGTTGCAGAAGCTAGCATTTTGTCTTTGTTTCTTTCCACCACAATGCTCCAGGTATCTTCAGATCTTGGCCTTCCCAAACACACTGAGTGACTCCCAGACCCAGAGAAGGGGGTATAGAGTTCCCTTATTCCCATCCCAACCCATCCTACAATGAAGTTTTTTCCAGGAAGAATGGCATTAGGAATTGTTTTTCCCCAGAGAAAATCATGCCTTCACTCTTAGAAGTTTGATTTGGCTTCCAACATGGTATTTAAAATCTGCAGCAGTCCATTTGTAAAATTGGTTTTGTTCGTACTTGAATGACACTGTATATGGGATACCACTAATCTGGGTTAGACTCCAATCTTCTTCTTTTTTTTTTTTATTTCTCTTACCGTTTTCAAAGTTTGGTGTCCAGTCTCACTCATTTAGGTAAGACTGAAGTATCAGTGTATATTTTACCCATAACCTCATATGCTGGTATAGGGAAAAATGAAGCCTAAGATGGCTACACTTTGGTTCAGTTGGTGAAAGGGTGATTTCTGGTAGGCTTTAAAGTCCAAATCAGCAAGATTTCGGCACAGGCACATCTCTTCATTCTCGGTGTAAGCAATGAATATAACCAAGGTCAATGCTGGCCTACGTAAATAACTTATATAACCAAGATCATTACTAGCACATAGGCACTTTTATGTAGACCCCTATATATAGCTAGGCTGCCTGGATGACTGGCAGGCTGGCTGGAGGCCTGAAGAATGCCAGAAGAGTGAGTGCGGCTGCACAGCACCTCACAGTGAAGATGTCTGACCCAGTCCACATCTCTGCATCTCTTCCTCGGGCTGCCTGTATCTCACGTGAACCTTCTCAGTCTAAACTGCTGACAAGACCCCCAACCATACCACTCACTCTCAATTTTCCCTTGTGTTCTTCATCAAAAGATTTTCAAAGTATCTTCACATGCTAATTAATATTGATATTATGATTCTCTTAAAATGTTACTCTATTAATTCAGTACATGATACCTAAAAAAGTTTGTCTTTTAATCCAGTATGACAGAGCAGGGAAGATAATTATTGAGGTACTAGAATCTCAGGATAATCAATTTTAACTTCTGTATTTACAATAAAATTACTTTTCATTTTGGAAAATGGATGTGATGAATCTTTCATATCTAAATATGCTAATATGGATGTTTTGAAAGATAATTGCAAACCTTTGTTGAAACAACAGCAAAAATAAAATAATAGAACTCAAACAGGAAAAGTATGCCAGGGAATGTCACCTGATATCCAGTCTGGAGATTGTCACACAAATAACCTGAAAATGAGCTGAATAATCTTTGCAGCCTAGCAAGTAAGCTTCTAGGATTTAAACCCACCCTATGCTTATGATGGCTAAAAGCAATTTAACAGGTTGAATTTGCAATGAAGAGCACCTCTCTCCAATGAATTTAGATCTCTTTGAAGGTGGGTACAACTGCCACTCACAAAACCAATTGGAAATGTGAATAAAACCTAAAGAAATAAATTCTTCTAAAAACTTTAGTCTCTGTTCCTCATTCAGTGTTCTATGAGGATTTTACTGACTTGCTCGTGAAATGATGGAATGAAATACATTGTGAAGTTTAAGTATGTTTTCAGCTCTGCCAGATCCAGAAAGCAGACACTGCTAGGCAGATGCACATTTGCATTTCTTCCGTCTGAGGCCAGTAAGTGGAAGACACTTGGAAAGACAAAGAATCTCAGTTGGAAGGGAAAACTTCAACATACGGGCAGTCAGTCAGTGAATTTAAAAGGACATCTGAGCCCTTAAAGAAGGATGAAGGGGCAAAGTTGTGAGAAATCTGTTAAAGAAGGAAGAGTGCTTAACCAAGAGTTTACATTTCTTCCCACCTCTGCTTCTCTCTCTGTAGAAGAGAGACATGGCCTGTTGGAACCAAGTGTGGAGTGGGGGCAAGTATTTTCCTAGAAACTTCTTTATCTGTGCTCCACCCCCACTCAAATTTATCTCTTAACCTTATCCTAAGGCATAGTTCTGAAAGACAGTGGAAACAGGTTTATGGATATGATTAGGGTATATATTTTAAGAATAGCTTGAATAGACTCCAGTTGTCATTGGGGGATGTTTCCCGCCAGTAACCAGCCCAGGTCTGGGAGGCAGCGGTGGGCCCGGCCCCTGTGCACACTCCAGCAGCCATCCTGGATGCTTCCTGCCCCAGGTAACCAATATGGGCTGGGAAAAACAGCAACCAGTCCTGTACCAGCACACCCAGTAGCCACCACTGGATACCAGCACTGTCCAGGAGAACCAAACAATCACACTTCAGAGAATTTTTAGCCATGAGGGAAGTGCCTGGGACCCCACTACCCACTTGTTAGGAAGAACCCGGGAAAATGTCAAGACAAAGAAGCAAAAGGCAGTCTCTGGACTCCAACACAAGCAGAGCAAGTCCAGGAGATGCAAACATGGAAGAGAGCTGGAGTTGTACACCTGAAGTTTCTGAAGTGATGGCAACTGAAGTTAAGAAACAACTTCATGAGGGTATAAAAGAAATTAGAACAGAAATGCTATCTCAGGTAAAAGATGAAATGAAAAACATAATAGAATTGCTAGGCATCTCTAAAGAAGACATAGATAAAAATATAGAGGAACATAGAAAAATGAGGGAAACCTTGAATGAACAATACGAGAGATTCAGAATGCATGAAACAGATTCAAAGAGATATTTAGGAAATTAAAAACTCCATTGAAAATGGGCAAACCACTTGAAAGATACTGAAGATAGACTTTCAGACCTTGAAGACACGTGTGTAGCTTGCAATCATGAAAGGAAAAGTCTCTTAAAAATGACAAGGAACCAGGAAATAACAATCCAACAACTGTAAGATGACACAAAGAGAAATAATTTAAGAATAGTAGGTGTTGGCAAAAAAGCAGGGTTGAACACAAATGACATTAAAAGTCTATTTACAGAAGTAATAGCAGAAAACTTCCCAAGCATGGGAAAAGGACATAGACATACAGATAAGTGAGGCATATAGAACTCCAGGTAGCCATAACCAAAATAAATTTACACCTAGACATATAATAATTAAGATGCCAGAAATTTAGCATAAGAACAGAATATTAAAATCTGTTAGAGAAAAGAAACAGATCACCTATGAAGGAAAACCCATCAGAATCATGACAGAGAGAGAGAAAAAAGACCACAGTTCCAGGAAGAGTGGCAGAAAGGGAATCACTAAGCAGGACAGACAATTGAATGGAGGGGAAAAGTAGGCAGCCAATGGCAGGAAAATAGCATGGCAGAGAAGAGCCAGTGCATGTTGGCCATAACCATTAATGTAGATGGCCTCAATTCACCAATAAAAAGAAATGCAGGCAGAATGGATTAGGAGACAGGATCCATCAATATGCTTTATTCAAGAAACACATTTAACTCAAAAGGAAATTCATAGACTAAAAGTCAAAGGAAAGAAAATACTCTATGTGACAGGGAACCAGAAAAATAGTAGGGGTAGCTTGCCCATCAACTGCAGAATGGATAAAAGAGACATGGCATTTTTACAATGGAAAGCTACTCAACTATGAAGAAAGATAACTTCAAGGTTCTTATAGATAAATGGATACAGCTTGCGATCATTGTCATGGGTGAAATGGTTCAGAGCCATGTGGATGATCATCATGTTATCTCCCTAGTATAAAAAACTAAAAGAGTTAGTGGGATCCAAAATGCACAATAGATATTGTGAAAGTGAAAGGAGAGAGAATGTCTAAAAAGGGGAGGCAGTGGCCATTGTTAATCTATTGCCCTGTTTTGAAACCCTGTATTGTTTTCATTGTTCTGTTTAGTTTGGTTTTATTCTGTTTTGTTTTGATTGATTTTGTTATGTTTGTTGGCATGGACAGCTATTTCAAAAATAACAAAATGTATTACAGTAGCCATTATTGATTTCCTATTATCTTGTTTCAAAGTCCTTTATTGCTTTCTTGGTTCTTTTTTTTTTTACTGATTCTATTTTATTTTGTTTTGTTCAATTTTATTATGTCTAATGGTATAAGCAGCTGCTTTGAAGATAACAAGATGCATTATGGTAGCCACTGTTGTATTCATATTGTCTTGTTTTGAAGTTCTGTATTGCTTTCATTGTTTTGTTTTGATCGGTTTCATTTTATTTTGTTTTGTTTGATTTTATTATGCCTGGTGGTATGGGCAGTTATTTTGAAGATAACAGGAGGCATTATGGTAGTCATTATTGATTTACTTTTATCTTGTTTTGAAGTCTTATATCATGTTCATTGTTTTGTTTTGATTGACTCTATTCCATTTTGTTTTGTTTGATTTCATTATGTCTGATGGTATAAGCAGCTGCTTTGAAGATAGCAAGATGCATTATAGTAGCCACTATTGTATTCTTACTGTCTTGTTTTGAAGTCCTGTATTGCTTTCATTGTTTTGCTGTGATGGGCTTTATTCTGTTCTGTTTTGTTTGATTTTATTATGACTAATGGTATGGGAAGGTTTTTTTGAAGATAACAAGAGGCATTATGGTAGCCATTATTGATTACTTCATATCTTGTGTTGAAGTCTGGTGTAATGTTCATTGTTTATGCTTTGCTTGACTCTGTTCTGTTTTATTTATTTTTTTTTGCTTTTAATTCTCTTCAAAATAACAAAAAAGAATAGCTTGAATAGTAGTGACAGGTAACAGTTTTGAATGCTTACTGCTGTATTAATTGTTCTACAGATATTATTTTATTTAACTTTCACAAGGAGCCTGTGAGATTGGTTTGATGATCCCCATTTTAAAGGTGGAGAAACTGTGGCTTATGGTGGTTCAATCATATGTCCTAAATAAGATATGAGGCTGAGACTCAAATCTAGGTATGATTTCAAAGTTCATGTTCTTTACCATGAAATCAGATTTGTGAATTTAGCTACACTCTCTCTCCTAGCACCTTTCAACTGTCACAGAGCTTATAGGGGTCCACTCTCTTCTTTTGTTTTAAGCAGTGCAAGCCTGGGCAATTAAGAGTATGTAACAAAAGTGAAAGTAATTTGTCTGTTACTCTGGTTTCCCGAGGGAAATTGTGTTCAAAATTGATTATAATCTTATTAGTTCATATAAATCTGCTCATATTGTGCTTTTAAAAATTAACTTTAAATGCATATAAAAGAACTACCTGACTAAAACCAAGAACTGATGGTACTATTAGTACTGTTGCAAAGTTCAGTAAGATTTTTGAAAGGTAGACAACTAGAAGGATAATGGTTTTTATTCTAATTTTGTTAGCCTTTCATCATAATCTCAAATCATTCTATGTGACAATAATTGCCTGTTCTACTGAAACCTATGTAAGCACATTGTTGAAATAAATCATGCGCTCTTTTATCTTCTGTGGATTTAAGTAGACATCTTCCTTCTTTCTTCCTGGTGAAAACACAGCTTTGTTGTAGTGTCTTGTCCTTCCTTTAGCAATCCAGGTTGTATTAGTCCTCTTATCAGATTAATGTGAGATATATTACATGGCCACATTTTGAGTCTGTTAAAATACCAAGAGAAATCTATTGTGTACTTCTGGGAAATTTTTTTCATTGTTTTATTAAAAAAAATAGAGACACACAGGAAGTGATTGGAGATTTTTTTATTGAATAGTTTTGTTTCTGATTGTGTTCACTAATAGCAGCCATCTTGCAGTGATGTGAGTGCTGGTCCCAGAAGAGCAGAGTAAAAAGATAGGGAGATATCTGATTCTTGAGGTCCTACTTGAGTTTTCAATTCTGATGCCAACAGACTTATTGGTATACAATAATTATAAATCCTCACTATAAATCAGATGGGTTTTACTTTTGTTATTTGCAGCTCAAAGCATCCTAAGCGATAGAGAAGTTATCTTCATTCCTTTTATCATAAACACATTTTATATTATAGGAACCTGTAGTATTTGTTTGATATCAGTCAAAAAACAGATTCAAGTTTGCTGTTTATCACTCTGTTAATTGTGCTTCCTTTTAGACAAATAGAAGGTAAGAGGACATGAACATGTTTCTCTCAGGAGCAAATGAAGAAATGTGAGTAAAGAAATTGGCAAAAGCCAGGCGTGGTAGCGCATGCCTTTAATTCTAGCACTAGGAGGCTGAAGTAGGCGGAGTGTTGTGAGTTCGAGGCCAATTTGGGCTACAATGTGAGCAAGGCCGGCCTGAACTACATGGTGTGTCCCTGCCCTGAAAAAAACTAGGGTTGGAGTTTTGCTTGGTGGCTTAAGCGCCTACTTGGCAGGCGCGAGGCTGTGAGTTTGATCCCGGGTACCTAGAGAAAAAGAAAAAAAATTGGAAAAAATCAAAGCACAGACTCTGACATTAACGAGTAGAATACACTACACATAGATAGAGGATATTTATTCTTTATTCTTTGCAACAATTCAGAAAATAGGGTCAGTAAAGTCATTTAGTTAATCTGAAAATCAGTGTTTACTTTGTGTTAGTACTTACGCTGGCCTAGTTTTACCATTCAGAGTTTCTGCCTTGGGGAGGTTATCATTAAGTACATGAGGTAAGATATGTTTATTTTATTCATTTCAGTGCAATAAATGACCCCCAAGTTTAGCAGCTTAATATTATTTATTACACAATTCTAGATGTTTAGCTTCAGAGTTCCTCATGGGCAGAAATCAAGGTGTCAGTCAAAGCTGTGGCCTTACCTGGAGCCTGAGTTAGGAAAAGATCCAGTTCCATGCCCACTTAGTGGGTGTTGGGTTTAGGGCTTCAGTTCCTTGCTGCCATTTAATTCCAGTACTTGACTCATTGCTAATTCTTCAACATGGTATCTTCCTTCACCAGAGTGTCCAAGATAAGAAGGAAATTGAATCTGCTGCTAAGATAGAAGTCACAGTCTATTATAACTAAGTCACAAAATGGCATCCAATTATACTTGTATTCTCTTCATTAGAGGCAGGCACTAAGTCTGGCCCATACTCAAGGGAAGAGAATCAAACAGGTTGTGAATATGAGGAAGTAGGAACCACTGCAGGTCATCTTCTAAATCTGCAATATAAACACAAATATTGTCAATATACAAAAATAAATGATGGATTCCTTATGAGTAAAAGCAAATAGGAGCCCATGAAGCTAATTTTGGTTAGAGATATAGGGAGAAGGTAAAGAGCAGAATGCTGGAGCCAGACTCCAAATCTTACACTCTAGCATGTGTGGCACGGTATATATAACATAGTGGCAAACTACAGGAAAACTGCTATTGTTGACAACAGAGACTCACTGAAGCATTGGACAGGCTGAAGGTTGAGAGGTCACATTAAGGAGAACTACAGTATTGGGGATGGGATTATCTTTGGGTTGAGGGAGTACAAATAAAAGGCTATATGAAAGAGACAATGAAAAGAAAGGATGAACTGCTCTTACTCAATTGTAAGTCAACCATAAAGGAAATTTTGAATATAGTTAATTTTATCCCTTGAATACAGGGCTAAGGCAAGATTTACTGATGAAATAGCAAAGTTAGGAAGTAGACTTTTTTTCTTTCCTTTTCTTTTTTCTTCTCTTTTTACTGGAGAAGGAGATAGTTGCTCTCTGAGGTACTTCTAGAAAACACATTAAATTGTTATTTAGAATATGTTTAACTCTTGACCAAACTGGTATTAGTGAAAGTCTTATTCTAGGGCACATGGGCAAAAAATTAGCATGGTTACTAAACCATGCTAATATCTGCCATTCTAGAAGACTGTGAAATGTATTTCTGTCATCATTGCAGTGTTGAGATTTCGTTTCTCAAATTCCCCAGGCTGAATTTCTGCCTAAATAAATAGCCATCAGATGACATTATGGGTCAATTTATCATAGGGTATTATAGATAATCAATTTACAAAGCATTTGGGAAAATTTTCCTGTAGCTGTTTTATTGGCCACTATTAGTGTCACATGTCAACCATCTATTATTTTGGATTTGCAATGGCAGCTATTCTTTTACAAGAAATCAAATCAATTTGGTGCACAGAAGCTTATTATTGAGATAAAATTCACACAATGAGAAAAGCTCCTTTTGTCCCAACCAGTCTATACCATGGTTTTAGGTTTCATTAGTGTAACAATATGTAGTTACAATTTTACATAAGTAACCAGAGCAATTCTGTTTGATAAGCTAGGATGGTTTAATTCAAGAGTATGCTAGAAAATGAGAAAAGTGAAGTTTTGGAAAACTACATTTTGTCTTTACAGTTGTAATATTATCCATGGAAATAATCATCTCAGCTTTTTATGAAAGGCAAAATCATCAGCCAAACTATACAAATTCCCCAGACTCTGTATGAACAGACTCCAGGGCAGAACTGATGCCAAGGCTAAAGTTGAGAGCAAATTTATCTATCTTGTTCCCGGGATGGTAACATAGTCCATGTGTTTATTGAGACTTCACCAAAGCCAGGAGTTTCTGGAGTACATAAACAGGTGATTCTTAAAAGAAGCTTAACAAAATCAGATGAAAGGAAGCTAATAGCGTGACATTTAATTTGTGGTTCTTTTCTTATTTTTAGCCATGTAAATTAATTGGCATGTAGATCATAAAAGGAGGCCAAAAACCTAGAAAAGTTCTGGAAAAGTCTCAAGAGGACCTTGGGTATAAATGGAGATATGGCCAAAGACAAACGTTTTTCTGCAATTTCCTGGGAAGGCAGCTCAGACAACAGCAGTCACTTGGATGGCTGGAGAAGCTGTCTGGAGGCTAGTCGCCTGATCAGTAGTGAGGAGAGAGGACTTGAGGAGGTGGGTATGTGGGGTTACTTGCTGGGGTGGTGCAGACGATATGAGAACAGGAAAGACTCTATGAACACATGATGTCCAAAGTACAAAGCTTGCAAAGAAGAAAAAAAGCGGATGCATGTAGTTTTAACATGTATCAAGTACAAAGTAGTGCTCTTCATTCACTTTTGTTCTTGGTTTTCATCTAATCACTCTTGTTTCTCTTGGTTTTGGAAGATTTGTCTATGAAGATGTTAATATTGGAGCTCACCATTCTCTAAAACTTTTTTTTAAGGTGATCCTTTCACAAGATATGATATCTGGTAGGTTCCTGTTTTCATGGGAGTTTTTTCCTAAGTGGAAAATACTGTTTTATAAAGGAAGAAACCTCATCACTTTTTCTTTCTCCAAAATTTTCCAATTTTTTTCCTCAAAATTGCAACTAGTTGAAAGATGTGGAACAATACATCCCCTGGGTTTGCTGACTATACTCTTGCCATGTGAGGAGTACTGCACATTGGGGACCAAGAACCTTGCTGACTATGAAGGTTCACAGCTGAAAACTTGCTGGAGCTATTCTAGGTGAAAAATGTAATTTCCCTAAATGAAGGACATGTTAAATTTCAATTGCAAATTGTAACAAAGCCCTTTATTCACTAAGAAATATTTAAACATTTTCAAGTAGGGAGAAGGAGCAAAATGTATACTATTTAATTTCCTCAAGGATTACCTTCACTTTTTAAATGATAATTTTGGGTTTATTTTTAACAGTGCTAAAGAAAATGTAGTCATGTTGTAAAATATTTGGAAATATTCAGAATACTGAGAAGAAAATGAGGATTAAATTTAACTATCCCTACCCCTCTGTCAGAGGTATGGTACATTACCACCTCTCTGTGTTTTCATCCAGTCTGTTCTGTTACATGAAGATTGTGAATAGTTTTAAAAGTTAGCTTTATATTTTATACATGTTTTTGTGTCCTACATATTTTAACTGATGTTAATGCTTTCCAGTGTTACTATCAATAAGTCATATAATAACCTTAGTTGCAATATAAATTGTATGTGTAATATAAAAATGTAATAGACATAGTATAAAGTTTAGATGTAATATAAAGTTACTTAACTATTCTTTTTTTGTTGGATACTAATTATTTTTTAACTCTTTATACTACCTAAATAAACCTATGTATTTTCTTGCATTGCCAGTATTCCTGGTATAAAATTGAAGACCACATTATCTCTCAATGATAGATTCCTACAAGTGGAATAGTAGTTATTTCTAAGTCATTTTCCAGGTGAGTCATCTACAATTCTACAGTACATGAGAATTTTCATATTATTGTACTCTTTCCAGTGTTTATCATTAAAATATTTAGAAAGTTATATACATATTTATTCTTGTTTCAATTTATAATTTATCACTCTTTACTGATAAGTAAAATTGAACTTTTTTAATTAAAATGTACCATTTACATTTCTTCTTTAGAATTTTGTTTTGTTGACATATGAAGCACTCTCTTTCAGCCTCCATTTCATCCTTCTTCTTTTTTAAGTGACTGAGAAGTTCGAAATTTGTATTTTCCATAGTCTCTGAATGTGAATTGAGTTGTACCAATTAGATACACAAGCATGATGTCTTAGTTACTTTTCACTTGTTGCTGAGACAAAATACCTGATGCCCAAAATTAGAGAAGGAAGGGTTTATTTCTTACAGTTCTCAGGGGTTTCAGTCCATACTCAGTTGACTCCAAGGCAGCATGGTGTGGTGGGGCAGCCACTCATGGTGGCCACCAAACAGCAAGACAAACTGATGAGAGAGAGCGAAGAGAGAGAGAGAGAGAAAGACATACCTTCCTCTTGCCCTTACACTGTATGTTGGCTCCACCCCTGGGTGTGTGCAACACTCACATCACCAATCCCAGTGCCAGACAACAAACCAATCACAAACACCAGACTCAGTCCTGTCCATGCCATGATTACATGAGACTTTGGGGGAACACAGGATCAAACTCATACACATGAGTTTTGAAAGGTAGGAGGGGCTGACACCATCTTTCTATAGTGAGATCTATAACTGATCCATTAATTCTTTTTATAGCTAATCTATTAATTCTTTCTATAGATGATCTATTAATTCAAAATAAAGTAGCAGAATAACACACTATGAAAGAGTTCAGAGACTAGTGTTGCCAAAACCATAGGTTAAACAAAACTTGTAATGGGAACTCAGAGACAAAGATATTACTTCCAAAGAATGTGATCACAAGAATTTATGTCAAATATATAATCTGGACGAGATTTTGAATAACCAGTTTAAATTGATGAAGATTTGCTGATTGGATAGTGCTGAGAAGTTGATTGCTATGAGAAAAGAGCAGAGGTGGAAACATTTTGTATATAAGAGGGATGGCAAATGACTTGCTTCAAATACATTTTTCTGAGTGTGGAAAGCAGACTTTAAATCAGAATTTAGGATAATATTTTGGAAAACTTTGAATGTCAGGCTAAAGTTTAACCCAGATGAAGCTACCCTAGGGAAATTATGTAATCTAGGTGACCTTTGAGTATGATATTTTTAAAGTAGTATATTATAAAGTAGTCACACGAGTCTATGAAGGTCCAAAGAGGAAACAGCCCAGTGCTGTAGGATGACACTTGTGGAATTAGAGACTGGGACAGTAGCAGATATTGTTAATGCTCTCCCCAGGTTCTCCTGGTTCCTTTTCCTTCTGTGAGCACTTTTTCCCAGATCCTGTGGCCTGCACCTTTAGCCTGGTTTTTGTAGACTGCCTGTGGGCTACTGGAGCTACTCTGCCTTACAGATACCTAGTGAGCTGGAGGACTTCAAACATTGTGGTTCTTCCTCTGTCTTCACCAACCAGACCTTGATTACTGCAAAAAGTTTTTTCTGAAAATATTTCTTTATCATTTGTACACAACATCCTTTTCTCAGAATATTGTCTAGGATCTCTTGAGTCAAGAAAATTTCCTAATAAAAACTTTCGTAGCAGCCGGGCGTGGTGGCGCAGGCCTTTAATCCCAGCACTCGGGAGGCTGAGGTAGGAGGAGCATTGTGAGTTCGAGACCGGTTTGGGCTACAACGCGGGCACAAGGCCGGCCTGAGCTACATAGTGCGACCCTGCCTCATAAAACCAGGGCCAGGAGTTTGGCTCAGTGCCTTAAGTGCCTGCCCTGGCAGGCACGAGGTTGTGACTTTCGTAGTAGTTTACGTTTAAAACTTGGAAAAAAATTCTCCATTTCTCTGAGCTTGTTATCTGTAGGATATGTTGTAACTGTGGCAGTGACTTCTGAGTTTCTATTCAGTGTTAATAGTTTAAGATCTCAGCTCTAACCTTTCTGTTGGTGTGAGAACTTGCAATCCTCGAGGATAATCTCTGTCCTTGTGCTTGGCTCCAATATCTCCACTGAATGTTTTAGAGATCACCAGTATTATCAGCCATGATGAGAATAAACATAAATAGCAGCAGCTAAGAACAATACATTGCCTTGGGCTTAGTGTGTGTGTGTGTGTGTGTGTGTAATGAGTATGTAGCTCAGTGGCAGAGTGCTTATCTAGCATGCACAAGATCCTGGGTTCCATTTCCAGTACCAGAAAAAGAAAACAAACCCTGAAATACTGGCTTCATAAAAAGTCACTTGCTTAATCAGTATAGACAATGCTTGAAAAATTTAAAAACTATATACAAATGAATGGAAAATTGTTAAAGTAGAGATGAATAAAGGGAAGGGAAAAATTTTCAAAAAAGACAAACACAAAGGAAAAGATAACATTTAAGCAAAATTAATGAAAGACTCAAAGAACAACAAAAAAGAAGTGGATGGCTAAGTTTACAACTTATACAAGAAGGGTTTAAAAGGGTGACTGGAAGCCTATTTGAATCAATAAATATAATTTACCTTACTGTCACTTTGTTGTCTTCAAACAGGCATTACAAAGGTTCTGGGATGTAGTTCCATCAGAATTTAATCTTGTTGGAGCACAAAAATAGGGCAACAGCCTTGACAGGCAAGAATGGAAGGTCAGACATCTTGAAAGCAAGATTATACTTGGGCAAAGACAAAGAAAAGCTAGTGGCCCTGGGTATCCTTCCATCAGTGATTTCCACATTTCTGTCCAGATTCTTTCCTGGTACCTGTCCTGAAGATTCCATTACTAGGCAAATCCTCTAAGTGACAATTCCCTGCCTTCTTGTCCCCAACTGTGGTCTCATGATTTGAGTTGTACTCAATTCCCAAACTACCTTTTCCTTCCTCTGCCCCCAGCTCTGATAATGTATTAATGGGTAGCAAGGGCTTATTAACTACTTTAAGTTATCTCTGTCACATATTGGCTAAATAACTGATTACCTTCTCGGATAGCAATGTTTTAACCCTTAAAAGATGAATGCTTAGTGTTTTAGTCAATTATAGGCCTGGCTAAGAGAGGAGGACATTTTTGCACTAACGTAATTTTTTTTTCCTGGCTCCTTTTCCTAAGAAAGACAAGGACACAAATCTGTTCAAGTAAATTAATGTTGCCTTTTTGAAGACTGTCCCATATGGCAAAAGAGGCATATATGCCAACATGTAGGCTGACACATGTGGACCACCAATACTTTTATTTTATATTTTCACTAAAAGGAATAGATAGAGTAAATTTTGTTTTTCTGTTTTAAAGGTTATTCATTTACCTGTATACCTGTTAATCAGTGTAATCTGTTTGTACAGGAAATTGCAGCTGCAGAAAGATCTTGTGTCATAGGAAGAGGAGAGGTTCAAAAAGGCATTTTTCAATTTGTCAAGATGGGCAATGGATTTGTTTAGTGTTCCTCGATCATACAAATGACTTATTTATTGGCAAGGATGATCTGAAAAGCTTTGGAAAATATGGAAGAGCACATAAGTGATGTAAATAAATACATTTTTTTTTTTGTAAATAGGAATGAAAGCCAGAGCCAATGAGATTCAGACTCAATAAGAGAAAAACTGGGTCTAAGGAGTTTTATGACTAATTAGAAGAGTTCTGCTTTACAGCAAGGGAAAGAATGGGCCATGGCTGGAGGGGACAGTGGGTTCCCAATGGGGTTGTTTTATTTTGTAGTAAAGGAAATTTTCATGCTAGTGGGAAAATAATAACAGTTTTAAATTGATCATGCAAGGGAAAGAGGGGAGGATTGCTAGACTCATAATCTTGGACACATAAGGACGAGCACATATGTTGTCCAGAGGGCAGTCTTGTTTGGGAGCATGGAAAGAGCATAGTAGAGCGGGCAGAGTATCTGGATGCAGAGGAAGGAGGGCGGGTAGAGGTGATGTTGGTGCCTCGTGGCATTCTCTTCAAATTGCTGTATTTCTTGGGAAATTAGAAGCAAGATCATAACCAAAGAGTAAGGGTGAGGAGATTTGGTATGTTAGAGAAGACTGTAAGGTTGGGAAGAGTTAACTGGTGATTGAGGATTGAGTATAAGGGAAGGCCTGCATATGCTAAGCTTCTCCTGAGAACTAGGCTGATATGACTTGATGATCCCAGGTAGCTGATGATGGTGAAGCTAGAGTATTAAAGATGAGAGTTTTCCAGAGTTCTGAGTGTCCATCCTGGTCTTAGCTGATGGAGACTTGGGGGCACTGCATGAAGGGATATTCCCAATACAAATGCTCCCTCTTGACTTACAATGATGTGTCACATGTAATATTAATTCCTACTTTATTGAAATTGACATGAATGTTGATTCTGCCCACATAATTATTTTGATTTATCATGGGTTGCTTCTAGACTGAATGTTCTATGGCTCTTTGAAAAGTGATGCAAGTGGAATTAAGAAGAGCTCATCTACCATATCATGATAGCCACCAAGCACTGCTTTTCTTAATTTCATAAGATAACCAATACAGATAATGACAGTAAGTAGCAAAGCTAAGTTCTACTATCCCAGTGGGAGCATATTCGCAAGTGCTAGAGGCAGTTCTTTGACTTACACATCCTCATTGACTTATGTCCTTAAACCATGTCTTTGAAGAAAACCTTTCAGCAATTTCCTACCACATACTGAAAGTTTCTTCAGATGGAGAGCAAGTGGGTGTGTTTCTAGCGTACACTTGATGAATAAGAAAGATCATGGGTAGCATATATTGAGAGCATTCTTCAACCTGAAGGAGAGAATATAACTCAGGAACAAATGTAAATAACAACTTTCTCGTAACAGAAGAGTATAATTGTTATGGCTTATATTCCTATGGCCCTGCCAAGTCTCATGTAATCATGGCATGGATGTGGCTGAATCTGGCATTCATTCTTGGTTTGTTGTCTGGTGCTAGGATTGATGATGTGAGTGTTGCACCCACCCAGGGGCAGAAACAACATACAGTGTAAAGGCATGGAATTAGGTGTGTCTTCCCTCTCTTGCCAGTTCATGCCTTGCTGTTTTGGGGCTCCCATCAAAGACTGCCCCCTCCTGCCACACCACGCTGCCTTGGAGCCAGCTGAGTATGAACTGAAACCTCCAAGAACTGTAAGAAATAAACCTTTCCTTCCCTCTTTTTCAGCGTCAGGTGTTTTGTCTCAACAATGAGTGAAAAGTAACCAAGACAATAGTGTTTCCATCTTCAAACAATGTTAATGTCAATCAAGGGTGACTTTGATTGGCTGAGAGGTCTCTGACTTGGAGACCTGAGAAAACTCTATCAGCACTTGGTGACAGCAGAAATAGGGGAAGCAGGACTAATGCCTTTAGGATGACTATTTGAATCTGTGCAGAATTCTCCACATGAAGCTGATGTTATTACACCATCTGCTATAGGTCATTTAACACATAATCCATCCATTAAAGGGCAGTAGTGCCTTTCTAAAACCAAAAGCAGGAGAAAATATGTCTTCATAATACTAATTCCAATTAATACTGGCTTTTCCTGTTGCATTTGTGTATGACAGGATCTCAGGGTAACAAACATGCAAATGCCTCGGGGAAATATTTTCCACAGCTCTCTTGAAAGACAGACTGGGAAGAGAGAAAGGTGGGAACAGTCCCTAAAAGGACTGATGAAGGTTATGCATTTCGAAAGCTATGCACTGTACTTCATATTTTGCAAAATGGTCAGTCTCTCAGTGCACCTTTGTTGGTAGGCGTGGTGTCTGTGGCCATGGGCGTGTGACATATTTCCATTTTGTGTCACATGTGCAGAATGGCTGCCACATGTCTGAGTCTAAAGATTCCGTGCTTTTGTGGTACGCTTTTCTCTTTGCATTTTTGTGGGGCAGCAAGGATTAATTTTTGCCTTCCCGAACTTCTGAAAACAAACTATTCTGGTTGAAATTTTCCAGAGATGTAATAAAATATTCAAGAAGCAACTCTTATTAAGAAAATGCTGAGGAATTATAACTTAGTCTTAATTTATGATTCTTAATGGACTATATTTTAAACATTAAATAAGTGGAAAATTTAATCTAAAAAGAACTATACCCATCTAAATGTAACTTCAAATTACTAGGGTTTCAGAGTGCTAGGCAGAACAAAGTGAGTGTAATCCAGATGTAGGTGTCAGGATATATTTAACATAATAGTTAGATTAGGGTTTTTATT
Organism: Dasyprocta punctata; assembly: GCA_004363535.1. NCBI lineage: Eukaryota > Metazoa > Chordata > Mammalia > Rodentia > Dasyproctidae > Dasyprocta > Dasyprocta punctata. The sequence continues at coordinate 46,028 of RJWM01007749.1, read as the reverse complement.
TATTTCACCTGAGTTTAAAGAATTAACAAATGAGAGAGGATTGTATCGATGGCATATTATTTGCTTATGTACCCTCAAAATCAAATGAAATCAGTGGATTAAAAACTTGATTGAAGCACGCTGAATATATATGATAGTGATCTGCTAATTTGGTCTTATTCATTCATCAAGTGATATTATGCTTGCACCATTTGTCAGGAGGTATGCAGACCACTGGATACACAACAGGAGCCAGTGAAAAGTGTAGTTTCTGTGCTCAAAGGCCATTCAGGAGTCAGGAGGACTGGTATTAGATATGCAATTATGACAGCTCCTTTGATAAACAGGTAGAGTTGTTAGTAACACATAAAGGAAGAAATATGACATAATAGAACACAGAAGGAACCCTGTGTGTGTGTATGTGTGTGTGTGTGTGTGTATGTAGGAGGGTATGGTAGATAATCACGGAAACTCAACGTGGGTTTCCATGAGAGACTGTACCAACTACATCAGCAGGCACAATGAGGGGTAGCCCACACTCTCAACTTTTGCTTTACTGGTGGTGTTTCCATCCAGAGGCTGTGGATGAGCAGTGCCACCTAAGGGCTGAAGCTCTGTAATCTTCTGTTAACTGTAAATTAACTCACAGTCATTATTAACCTTTGCCCAGGGCCATTTTCCTTATCTGGCACATCGTGGGGCATTGGGCACTAAACGGGCATCCTCAGGATCCTGTTCTCAGTTCTGCCTTGTAAAGAACTATGTCGGGATCATTGCTGAACCCACTTGTATCAGTGGCAGATCAAGGAAAGTGAGCCCTTATACTGCTCCTGGGGAATGCACATTCTTGTCCCAGTTTTTTTGCATATTCCTCTCTCTCTAAGTTTGTATGTGAAATTGAGGTGATCTTAACCTGGCTGAAATCTGAAGAACTGAAGTGTATTTCTTTGTGGAGAATTCTGTTGTTCTATCACGCTACCTAGGAAGAGTTATGTGCCCAAATAAGATGTCTGAAGCGGATTCCAGAGGGAGAGTGTGATGGTCTTGGAGAGACCAAATGAAGAATTGGTTAATGATGCTGAAATAGCAGTTAGAAAGTAACATGTACATTTTTCTTTGCAGAAGCAAACAGCTTGGGAAGAATTAGGAAGAGCTATTCTTGACTGGTGGTACTTGAGCAATCAGCCCATTAGAAAAAAAAATACTAAAGCAAGAACAGATGTTTAAGGTTGAAAGGACAAGGTCATGAAATATGGGGATTTGGCTGTGAGCCCAGAATAGATGTTGAAGAATTTCATAGGGGATTCCTGGAACGCTGCAGTTTGGGGATGAGTTGCTGCAGGGGAAGTTTCAAATTGAAGCTAGTGTGTGTCTGGTTCTGAGATGAATGTGGCTCCGAGAAATAGTTCTGCCTTCGGCTGAGGGTAGAAATTTAAGACAACTTGCAATATCACTACAGCCTTAACAGATCTACTTTACCAGCTACATGAGAGGAAGAACGATCGAGAGAAGTATCTTAAAACACTTCAACTAAACTGAGTAATGGTATGAAATGGGAAAGGCTGGGAATCCTTCATCCATGAGGAGAAATAGCTTGTGAAACTGAATGTCAGCTCCTAATTGTTATTCATGTAAGTAATTTCTATCCTTGTCTTGTTCTGGAGCCATGCTTTTCTCTAGGACCAAGAATAGCCAGTAACCCAGACACAGCAGTGTGTGGGGCCATGCTAGCTCCACGGGGTCCGTGTTGTGTGAGGAGTTGTGGCAGAGGGAGCCATGGTGATTCACTCTTGGTCCTCAAGGCTTATCCACTTCTCCCAGCAGATAATGGCAAAGTAGGTACAACAATTGTAGATGTCAGGAGGTTTGAAAGCTTTGAAAGCCACACCTTGGTGACACACAGAAGACTAGTGCCAAGGTTAGGTTCAAGAAATTTCAAGTAGATTATAGCCTTGGGTGGCTCTGACTGCAGGGAGCAAATGGAGGTGAGTGTTAGAGATTCAATAAAGAATGAGTACTAAGACTGAGTTTTGCCCAGAATGTGGGACCAGGACAATCTTGCAAAAACTAGAATGTTGGGTCATCCTAGATGTCTGTTGAAGTTGGATTGCATTCCAAGTTTTGTAAGGGAAGGAGGGCCTGAGTATTTCCTGTGGGTCCCTTCCACATGGGAGAGAAAATGAGCATGAGGTCACATTGAGTCTTGTCTAGCAGGGCCACCTGGAGAGATGAGCTAAGGTCAGTAGAAAGAATTTCATAGTATATATACCCAGGGACCAAGAAAGAAAAGCACTTTGAAATATACCCATCCAGCAATGACCTCTTGAAAAGATATTTATTTGGCCTGGGGGCAGTATAAATGTAGGCCAGGGGAGTCTGCAGGGCACCTCAGAAGCCCATGCAAGCATCCCTGCAGAAAAAAATTCCACTGGGTGCCATCTGGGGATGTGGTTTTTGTTATCTGGCAGCCCTAGAGTGTGGAAAGTCACCCAACCAAGGAAAAATTGACCTGTCTGCACTTCTTCCTGCTTCACCCCTGCAAAAGCAGAACTATGTCTTAAAGTCAACTAGGGGCAGAAATGTCTTACATGAAACTTCAGAGAAGTGTCACATTGCTACAGGGGAAATGTAGGAAAGGAAGAAGATGCAACATCAAGACAAGTAATATACAATTTTAAACTTTTTGGATCTCTTGGACTGGATGTTCTCATAACTACATTCATTGTTGCCTAATGTACCCAGAGTTTACCTATTACCCAAGAAGACGAAGCAATCATGCCTTCCGAGAGCGTTTTCAAGGAAACAAAGAATTCTGTCCACTGAATGCAGTTTAAAGGGGTTTAGGAGACAAAACCAAAGTAATGTAATATTTTAAAAAACAAACAACGACAGTAACTAGGCTATTGAGGTTAGGCATAGTGGCACATGCCTGTAGTCCCAGCAGTGTAGGAGGCAGAGACAGGAGGATTTCAAATTTGAGTCCAGTCTAGGCAGTTTAGTGACTTAGCGAGATCCTATCTCAAAATTTAAACAAAGGACATTATGCTATTAGTATTCTAATGAGAATATGCACAATAAATAATGCAGGAAATGTCATGCTCATTCTGAGAGTATACCTCCTAAACATGTCAGCAAATATTATTATGTACTGGATATTAAACGTATTTGTGCTGTAGCTTTCTGTTTCCATTTTGGAAGAATCCCATGTGTGTTGCTGTTTGGCATCCCCATATTGGTTCCCATATTCTCAAGGCCATGCTTCACAGTAGTCTGTGAACTTGAACTTAACATGGAAACAAATATGCCAGCCTATTCAGGGCCCCCTTAGGAGAAGGAGTGCTAAAAGTCCTCCCTTTTTCCCAAATAGGAGTCCAGAGCATTTATCACAGCCAGAGGCAATGCATGAAATGACTGTAACAAATAAATGAATGAGTACCCAATAAATCACAGTAGCTTGATTAATCAATAAAGATATTGATTTTTTTTAGTGATATTTCACTTCCCCTCCCCCTCCCACAACTAAGAGATTTACACAGGCCACTGAAGGATAAATTTATCTTCTGTTCTTTGGGGCTTGAATTTGACCCACTGTAATAGGAATTGATCATTATCTAAATGTTGTTTTGGCTGGAATGTTGTGATTTGCTGTACTACAACATTTAGAGTTGCTTGTACAAGTACCATCATCTCTTTAGTTACATCGTTTTATAAAACAGACTAATGTTTCTTACCAGGAATCCCCCTGGAACTCCTTTCCTAATTATATGTCGATGGGGAGAAATAATACCAATTAATGATAACAGTCCTAACAGAGGAAGCACGCCTGTGAAAACCGTTGTTTACCAGGAACAAAAAACCCAGATGCTGTGATACAATGCTCACTACCTCGCATTATCTCCTTCCTGTGAAGGAATGGCCCAGCTCCACAGTGGGAAGCATGACTGCCTTCTCACGTGGCTGTCACCAAGGATCACTTGAGGTAGAATGTTAGCAGGCTGTTCCCGGGGAGGGAACACGGCACATTCCAGGCACAGTGCAGATCCATCCTGCCCCACTCTGGCCTCCCTGTGGGAACTGAGACAGCCTCCTCATTCTTTCACTGGTGTACGACAGCCTCAGAAAACAGTTCCAATTTGCCCAAGGTTTACAGAAGTAAAACATAAATTATGAACAATTTCATGATTTGTGATTTTTTTAAAGTATGGGAAATGGTGCTATTTGCTAATGACTATGGACTTATCCCTACTAATGCTATTTATATGAATTACATTTACTTTTCTTTAAAAATTCTCAGTCAATTAACTGGTCTTTTATCTTTGGGCATATCTTTAAATTCTGGTGTGCCTTACTTTTTTTTGTTTTTAATTTAAAAACTCATTTCTCAAACTTCTTCTCACTCCCTCGGAGATCCCATCCAATCAAATTATTTAAATACCATCTGTATACTGAGAGGTCCCAAGTTTTCTTGTCAGTTTTATCTGTGCTTCTGATTTATGTCATCCAGCTGCTAATATTGTAACTCTATGTAGATGCCCTATTGCATGTAAGATGTTTATTTTACTGTGTAGAACGGATTCATCTGCACACACACATTTTCTCTCCCAGTTGTGCCTATTTTAGTGAGTAACCTCAATATTGACTCATTTTTCTAAGCCAAGAACTCAATCCAACCTTTACAGAGTCGAAAGAAAGTGGTTTAAAGGGCACATCTAATCATATATGAAATTCTTCAACACCTTCTCATAGAACTAAGAGAATTTAAATTCCATGTTGTGATTTTCCAGTCTTCACAAGCCCTGGTTCCCGTCTGACCTTCAGGCCTCTTCTCATTCTGCTTTCTATAACAACATGTCCTTCCTTTCTTTCCTTGAGTGCACTAAGGTCTTTACTGCCTCACATGCTTCCCTCTACCAAAGTATGTTTTATTCCACATGTCTTGTGTCAGGTATAGTATCGTGTAGTATCACTTTTTCAAAGTTGCAGTTTTAACTCCTGTATCCAAAGTAGGTCCTTCTAATACTTTCATAATATCATTGTCTCCTATAGACCACTGACCTCAATATGTAATTATTTTATTCATATGTTACTCTAGTGGCTTCCCCAGTCCCCTCAAAAAGTGTTTCTCAAGGATACAAACTACATCTCTTGTTGATCATCAAATTCTCAATACCTAGGTCAGTTTCTGGCATGTAGGTGTATTATTTGTTGAATAAATAAATATTAAAAGTGATGGATAAATTTACTAACTGACTGGCTCCTTTTCAAATATCTAACATTGAATTACTGGCAATACCTGCGCTTGCGATGGTGCACAGTAAGTGTGAAGCAGAGTTGGTAATGCCTTAAATAGAGTAACTTTGCTGAAAGGCCAACTGGTAATAAAAAAATAGAAAATATGTTTGCTGTATTATCCAGGAACTCCACTTTCAGAGAGTAATCATGAAAAGGGGAGAGATTTATGCCCAAGTATATTACAGAGCTATTCATAATAGCACCAAATTGGAAATAACCCAAACATCCATTAAACTGGTTTAGTAAATTATAATGCATAAGTGTAATTGAGTAATATGTGATCATTACAAATGGTTAGATCTATATTTATTGACATAGATGAATGTCCATGACAGATGGTTGAATAAAGCTCTCAGATTATATATATATATATATATATATATATAAATTTTGCGTACATATATCCCTCACACAAAGTTGTGTTTATGTTTAACTATTTGTACCTATAAATCTGAGGAGAAAATGGTTATGTCTTGGTAATGAAAATGCAAATGATTTTTGCTCTTTTTTAGTTGTTCATTTTCTACAAGTAGAATGTAAACCTACTTCTTCTATTAACAATAAAAATAAAGGAGTAATAAAAAAGCTAACACTACCTTACTCAAATTGTTAATATTTCATTTAGGCATATATTATGTGCAGTCACAAATAAGGTTGCTCTGTAGTTTTATGGTTGGTTTGTTGATTTTTTTGTGGCAGGTTTTTTGTACCAATGTTAGCCAGTTAAATATAAGAATAACTGGGAAGATCTTTTTTGACTTGTTTTTATGTTCCAGAGCAGTTTAAGTACTATAGGAATGATCTGATTATTAGCTATTTAAATGTTCAAGATATATACACAAAAATGAGGAAGGCAATATGTGCTTACTTGGCAATATGGTAATGTCTTCTATGAATATTGAACTATTCTGAATTATGATCCATTTGTTAGATTAGGGGCCAATATTTTCTTAAAAATTCTTTATTTGCAAGGACATTGAGAAAAATTTATCTTTTTAAATTTTACTTTATTATTACTTTATAAATTAACTGATTATACTTGTACATCTTTTTTTTTTTTGGTACAACATGATATTTATACATTGTAGAGTGATCAACTCAGGATGTGTAAGCTATCAATTATTTTGAACATTTGTCGTTTATTTGCGATGAGAATATTCAAAATCCTTCCTTTAAGCTGTTTTGAATTATGCAATAAGGTGTTATTGCCATCATAACCTTTATGTGAGACCACCCTAATTTATTCCATCTGGCAGTGACTCTGTGCTCAATCTCCTTCCGCCACCCCCTTTCTCCCCAACCTCTGATAACAGCAATATATTCTACTTTCATTCTATGAGCTCGGCTCTTTCAGATTTCATTTCAAAGATAAAATACAGTTCTGATTATTTCTTTCTGTTTTTCTATTTTTTACCAATCATCCTTACTAAGGTATTATGTTGTTTATTTGTTTCATAATGACAACTCTTTGGTAAAGTTATTTCACTGAATTTCTATTTCCTAATTACAATACTTCACATTGTTTATCTATATTAATAACATTGTAGTTTTCTTAAGTTCATTTTATCTTTTCTAAATTTTTTGAGGTAAATATTTTTTTTCCATCTGAGTTAGTAACAAAATAACTGATGAACCACAGTGATGGTGAACTTTTTGGAGTTTCCAATGATAATAAATAGCCCATTGTGGCACGTGTGCCATAGGTTCACCACCACTGGACAAATGAATCTGTGTTATGGAAAGTAAAAGTCAGTAAATCTCATTTACTAGCTTCATTTATGTAAGATAAATAGAGGAAAACCAAAGGCAAAAGTTTAGATTTAAACCCAGATTTTATAATTGTAGCATCATAAAATTTGAATGAATGATCACTTATAAGTAAATAAAATTTTAAAGTATTTTATGTTCTCTGATTTAAGAAGATGGTTTATAACAATAGCTGGTGATAACGAAAAGAGAACAATGTAACAACAGGAAAGATTTCATGGAGAGCTGTCTAACACAAGAGCAGGACCAGGGAAGTAGCTTGGCAGGACCGCACTTGCCTCCCAAGTGTGAGGCCCTCAGTTCAAGTCCCAATACAAAAAAAAAAAAAAAAAAAAAAAAAAAAAAAAAAAAAAAAAAAAAAAAAAAAAAAAAAAAAAAAAAAAAAAAAAAAAAAAAAAAAAAAAAAAAAAAAAAAAAAAAAAAAAAAAAAAAAAAAAATCAAACTGAAGACTGTGTCTTATAAAAATTAAATGGCTTTAAGAGAAGACAAACTCTAACATTCTTACAAAATTCATAAAAATAATGTATGGAGATTTAAGAGAAGCCCCATAGGACATAGTTCTACCATGCATCTAATAAAACATGAGAGAACGGGAGAAATGAAATAAGCAGTCAAAGAAATTTTAAGGACAATTCATATTTATTCTGTTGAAGATTCTAGGATGAAGCAAAATGCTGAAAGTTGACCTACATTTAGATAAATCTTGCTGACACTTTGGGGTTTTAATTATAAATGTGAAATCCCTCAGTATTATGCAGAACAATCAGATTGTCAATGAAGTCAGATCCACCAAGGCAAAATTTTGGCATAGCTCTTACTGGCTGAGGGGCCTTTCTCACTCTCTTAAAAATAATTAGCTTTCCCGACAGGCGTAAGCACCTCTAATGGGAACAGTAACATCCCTTACTTGCCCTGCTTGCTTGGTTTGTTTCTGCCAAGTGGAAGTGAGGGACCCTTTAGCATTGTGGGTTCCTGAATCTAGTGGCCACTTCCTGAGGCTTTGGGCTGCCAATTTATTTTTGTCTTTAATACATTGATAAACTCCTTCTGCTTTGAGTTGGAGGTGAAAGGGGTTTAATTAAGTTAGGAGAGCCTTTCATTTACTCTCTGTGCAGGGTTTTTCATCATCTCTAGCAATTACAGTTTGTTAGGTCTTTGCTTCAGTGTGGATTAATTTGTATTATACTTCATGAGAATTCCTTGAAACTTCAGGCATGTGGATGGCACTCTTGTCTAACTTCCAGGGATCATTGCTGATGACTATATTTCTTTGACTATTTAAAGGGGAATTTGTAGGGGAGTGAAGCCCATGGATTCAGAATTCTTTTTTTGGAACACAAATGCTCAAGACAACCCCTGGGGAGGTGTCTGTTCTTGACTGTCTGTTCCCTGGTGATGGGGGTGGGAGTTGGTGCTGAGCAAGGAAATGGTGACTTTTGACTCAGTCATATATCCCTGAGGCAGTTTTCTCCCAGAGATCTTACCTGATGACTTGTTTTCTGAAATAAATATAACCAAATAATTTATCTATTTAAGAATTTAGTAGGGTATGAGGTATACAACTATTATCCCAGCACTCTGGGAGGCTGAGGCAAGAAGATGGGAAGTTCAAACCCAGCTTGGGCAATTTAGCAATTTAGGGAAACCCTGTCTCAAAATAAAATGATGATGATGATGATGATGATGATAAGGCAGAGATATGGCTCAGTATGATAGCTCTGGGTTCAATCCCTAGTACTGAAAAAAAAAAAAAAAAAAGGTTCTCTAAAACAAACAACACAAAACAAAGCAAAATAAAAAACCAAAAATACCCGAAAAACAAAACTAACATTTTCTGAATCTTAAGACATCCATTAATTGATTAGCTGATGTTTACTTGTGAACCTTTATAAATTAGTTCTGCCTACTTCAATGTTTTCTACTTAATCCCTAATTTGCCTCCAGTGGTTTCTTTTGATGCTATTTTTTTTTTTATTACAAGCCAAAGAACAGGCTACATATAGCAGTCAGAAGAAACCCTCATACCTCAATTTTATTGCTGGAGAAAGCCCCAAATTCCTGAAGCTGTGGGAAAATTGTTCAATGGCTTTTTAAGTAAAGAGCAAGAAAAGATGATAACAATTTCAGCTGCCGAGGAAGCATCTAGTCCTGCCAAGAAACAAGCCCCACTGCCCAAAGAAGACTACTCTGTGCCTTCAGTGTAGATCTGAAGTTACTCAGAGGAAGACACATTTGTTTCTTTCTTATCATTCTAGGCTTAAAATCTACCGTCATGTCAGATAAGTATATATTTGGGAGAGACAGTATCAGAAATTATCAGTAAGGAAGAGTCACAAAGCACTGTACTCATTCCCCTAAAAGCACACTTCAAGAGCCACAACAACACTTCCACTGAGGCCAACTACTTGCATGTGTGAAATGCACACAGATCAATTACGGTAGTTTTAAAAAGCAAATTTATGACTACAGAGAGGAGAAACTGATGCATTTTTAACAACACTACTGCCATTGCCTCTGGTGGTTTAGTACGTACTCAGGCGTAGCTGCCTTCTATGGGAATACAACTTTTTCATGCTAATTCCTCTTTTAGCCAAAACCAAATCAAACCAAACCAAAACAAAACAATCTGACACTGAGGCAGTTAAGTAAAGATCACATTTTCTAAGGAACCACTTGCCTATCAGGTCCCATCAATCTCTTTGTGTCCATTTTCTGTGAAAACTGGGTGAAGCTTTATCAATCTGATTCAATTTATGTTCGCATCCTTCTTGTGTGATGCCTCTATTTCTACTTTCTATGTGGTTTCTTTTGCTTTTTAAATTCTAGGGGTCGATTAAATCCAACAGTAAGCTGTAGCCAAAGACCAATAAGACACATGTATATAACGATCATCAATTTGTGTAATGTGTTCTCTTTAATCATTTGTAAGTATATAATTGAAGACAGCATCTTGGAATACACTGGCATCCAAATCTGTGCATTCGGGTTCATGCTTAGAGAAACAGATCATCCACCCAGGGGGTTTCAAGGGGCTTCAGGGTTGCCAGTCTCTGGAGCAATACTACAGTGGTTGGAAGAAAAGCTATGATAGTCTGGATATAGCACTGGAGTACTAAGGATAATGGGGTGGAGCATGTAGGGATCTAACAACAAACTCTTCTGTCCCCTTGTATGTAAAATCTTCTGTCCCCTTGTATGTATGATGCTTTTTGCTTCTTCCCCTTTTAGACAGGTTTAGTTTAGTTTTGTTTTTTGGCAGGGTTTCACTATGTAGTTCAGGGTAGCCTTGAATTCACTTTGGAGCCTGGGATGGCCTCAAACTCACAGCAATCTTCCTGCCTCAGCCTCCTAACTGCTGGGATTACAGCTGAGTGCCTCATGCCTGGTGTGTAAATGGCAGTTTGTACTTGATGAGACATCAGGCTCACCAGAAACACCCTTTTCCTTCTTCTGCCAAAGTTGGGGCTTCATATTTTTCTGCTTTAACATCTTTATCTTCAATTTTTGACTCTGTGACTATGTCATCATTCAAAGAGCTTGAGTCATGGAAAAATGCTTCTAGTCCACTCCCACCCCTAGTCTGTGCTGGGTCATTTTGGGGCTTAGTGTGGCAGTAGTGGTATTATTTTTCATCTAGACTCTGTCTAGAAGGGGCCATTGTAGTTATGGTTCTCAGTAAAGAAGTTAATCTGTGAATAACTTGGAAAACATGAAAGTCAAGATCTTCTGGAACTCTACTGATTAATCATCCTCTGTTTTTATTGGCAAAGTTCATTGTGCTATACCCTTTTTTCTCTGGTAGAGTTTTAAATCATGATTCTCCACTCTTCTATCTGGAAATAGTTTTTATTATTAACTTTTAAAATGGCATTGAGATAAGACAGTCTCTGGAATTTCTACTGTTGATGACAAATTGCAGTGATTATAGTTGTCTCTGTATCTGCAGGTTTTGTATCCACAGATTCAATCACTAGTGGACTGAAAGTATTTGAAAAAATATGTCTGCACTGAACAGAAATAGACTTATCATTATTCCAAAAGCAATACAGAATATCAACTATTTACATAACAGTTACATTGTATTAGGTATTATATGTGATCTAGAGATGATTTAAAGTGCAGCATATAGAGGGATATTTATAGGCTATATGTGATTTTACATGATAGACATAAGCACTTAAAGACTTCAGTATTGGTCCTGGAACCAATTCCATGTGGGTGTACTAGTTTATTTGTATATGCATTTTCCTTATAATTGTTTACTTCATTGGCTTTGCTCAAAGTATTAGTAGTTTAACTCCAGTGTATGAAAAGAGGTGGTCTCATCTGAAGCATTGTTGTGATTCTTAAAGTATGCCTTCAGGATACTGAGTTTCTTGTGCTTCTTTATTTGTTGAAAATTTCTACTATTGTCTCTCCTTTAAAGGCAATATATATTGGTTTGACATGATGGTAGATTTCATGCCTACAATTGTCTGGAAGAAAACAAGTGTGACTTCCACTTTAGGTCCACATTGAGGGCATAGACTAGTCTTTGTGTTGTGTGTGTCCAGATTCTTTCATTCATGACCAGCATTCTAAAGGCACAAGCAGTAGTGGGTGCTTTTTAGCAGCAGAAATTGTTATTGCCTTTTTATGCTCTTTAATAGTTTCACTGGGCAATGTTCCTAAGGATATAAGAAATTTGGGGCCCTTTATAGCAACAAAACTCTGATGCATGTATAGTTCTTCTGACTTTGGTATATTAATCCGGTTTTAATTTTGTTATCAAAAATAGTACACAGTAGATTTTTGGAAACACTGTAGAGTTTTTGCAAATGGGAAGGGGAAGAAGAGCCGGAGGGGGCAGGGAGGCCTGGGACAGAAAGGGACAAAGAAGAAATGGGGATAAGTAATGTACATGTACAAACACTCCCATGATAAATATACCCATTAGGTACTTCAAATATGTACCAATAAAGATATATTAAAAAATAAAAAAGAAACTCACCAGATGCAAATTTTTGGTTAAATGAAAAATAGGGAGTTTATGTAAGAATAATTTATAAATGGCTCACAAGTAAACATCATCGAGTGACTTTTGCATCTCAGAATATGTTTGTTCATTTTCATAAATTCTTAAATACGTAAATTCATTTATATTTAATGGAACATGCATCACCAAAGTCAGTCATCTTCAGAGTTCCATAGCTTTGGGGAGAATGAATTAAATTCACTGTGGAGATCTTAACCTAAAGATGACCTTAAATCTGTTCTAGATATGAGCAAATTTATCTCTGCCTTTTAGTCAGTGGACAAGTCTTGTTTTATGCTGTCCTTCCTTTTTAGCTTAAGCATCTCTAGAAAAAAAGAGGAGGCTCTAAGTGCTGTGTTGATTTTTATGACTATGTTATTCTAAAAGCAGGAGAGAATGATTCGATGCTTCCAATGAAATTAAAACCAACACATTCTTTCTATTGTAAACTACAAATCACTACAAATCACTTTCCACTGTAAACTACAAAACCTGACCACAGTCGCTAAACCTTAAGATGACTCTCGCCGAGTGTATGGGTTTGATCCTGTGCCCCTCCAAGGTCTCATGTAATCTGGACAGGGCTGAGTCTGGTGTCCTAGTGCTGGGATTGGTGATATGACTGCTGCATGCACCCAGGGGTAGATTTGACATAAAGTGTAAGGGCGGGAGGAAGGCATCTCTCTCTCTCTCTCCCTCTCTCTTTGTCTCTCTCTCTCACTGGTTCATCTTGCTGTTTGGTGGCCACCATGAATGGCTGTCCCACTATGCCATACTACCTTGGAGCCAACTAAGCATGGACTGAAACACCTGAGAACTGTAAGAAATAAACTTTTCCTTCCTTAGTTTTGGGCATCAGGTATTTTGTCTCAGCAATGAGTGAAAAGTAATTGAGGCACAGAGTTAAGGTTCATTTGAAATCCTTGAGAACGCAGGGAATTGTTTCCTTTCCTCTAGAATAATTTCCCAGCCCCTATAGAGAGATCTAAATCAAGCCTGACTTACGTGAATTTAGGCTGCTTAGTTTTTTCTTTTCTTTTCTTTTCTTAATGCAATAGTAATCTGGTCCAAATCGTCCTAGCCCTTTGCTGGGGTCCTGATTCCTACACATGTTCTCAGAGATATTGCTAACTTTCTCTTGGTCCATGCCTTTACTGGAGGGCCTCAATTTGACTTTTGAAATCTACTTCTTAGTCTGTCTATTTTCTTCTGTACTGTGGAAGGCTGGCATTTTGGACTGCATTATCTGTCCTTCCTTTTCCTGTTGCTTCTAGGCAGGTTTGATGGATAGGAGGCATCTGTAGAAGTTGGCGTGTGGGACAAAAGATAGTATTTCCCAGACTGTTTTCTTGTTTGACCATCTCTGTAGTGCTGGTATTCTCCTGTCACAAACAAGATCTCCAGTTCAATAGTCCTTTTTGACTGCACCAGATCTCCTCTGGCTCGAGTTATAGTTCAAGCTCCTTTCCTGGAGTGGACTGAGTAATGGTCCCCAATAATATCCATGTGCCCTAAACCCATAAATACTGCCATATAGGTAAAAGGTGCCTTTCTTTGCAGGTACAGTTCAGGATTGTGAGATGGAGATTTTGTCCTGGATTTTCTACTGGACCCTAAATGTATTTATAATTAGCATTTCCTCAAAAGAAGGAAATAGTGGTGCATTTGACTACTCGCAGAAGAGATAAAACTCACACAAAGGAAGCAGCAGAAGTGAAGGTACAATGCTTGATTTGAAGACGAGGGAAGGGACCTGGAGCCTACAAATGCTGGAATACAGCTCTAGATACTGGAAAGGGTAGGGGAGAGGAGTGTCCCCTAATGCCTCCCAAAGGAGAGCAACCTTGCTAACATTTTGATTTTAGCCTTGTGAAATTTACATTGGGTTTTGGCCTCCAGAATTACAAAAGAAAAACTTTCTGTTGTTTTGGGTCATGAGGTTTGAGGAAATTTTTGCACTTGCAACAATAGGGAATTAACACACACTCCCCTTGCTCTTTCAAGCCTCGTGGACATTGTTTCTTCTAATGTCAGCTCCAAGGTGCTTCAGAGCCCCTTAATCTGTCCTTACTTTTGAAAGAAGCTCCATTTATTATACTCTGTTGAATCACCTTTTAAAGTATTCCACTTGTGTCCTGCTGGGACCCTGATTGATACACTCTTTCCTTTGCCAGGGCCAGGAAAATTATGACTAGAAGTTCTCATTTAAATTTCAATGATTTCCATGAGGTCAAGGTAAATGAGTTTTGTTTTGTCATGCCTATTTTTTTTCAGATGGATTAATTAGCATAGAAATATTGTCAGACAGTATTTGGGAAAAATACCACTGAAACAAAAATGAAAGGATGTAAAAGGCTGTCTTTTATAGGTATGCAAATACACTATAGTATCTGTGTTACATGTGGTCTCACAAGCCTTATCCAAATCATATTTATTTTGTCAAAGCAAGTGTTCATTCTGCCAACCACAACATGAAAACATATAAGGAGAATTCATTCTTCAAATGTTTCAAATATGTGTACTTTTGAACATGGGCCTTCTGCAGATGTTTTCTTTTTTAATGCTAGCTTGTACATAAGTAATCTGTCTGGGTTTAGATGCCATTGCACATGTACACACTCACAAGGCCCAACCGTTTATCTTGTGGCATTTTAGTCTCACTAAAGAAATTAAAAGTCAGTTTGCGGTTTTTCAACTGTAGAACAGAAGTGTATTAAATGATACTAAACTAAAATCCAGAAGTAACCTATAAATTGTACAATTTCTGCCCTTATGCCCTGATAGCACAACAAAATGTGTTATGCTCTGCAGGATTGATTTAATAGCTTTTTATAGATCTGAACCAAGCAATTATGTCCAAACCTCAGCTATTTTGACCTTTCTCAATGTTGTTGTTACTACTATACAAAGTATTTTGTACATAGTGGTAAGCTCTGGGCAGTGGAGTAAGCACACGCTATCTCCAAACTCTTAAGTTTTAATCGTCTGCTTTAGCTTTTGTGATCTGAACGGAAAGGTTTGCTGAGAGAAACTAAAAAACAGTTAACGGAATTTTCGAGGTACATAAAATGGTATATTACACGTGTCCGGTTATTTTTCTTTTCATTTATGGGGCCCTTGATTGATTTTCTATAGTCCTCCAAATAACAAAATTTCTATTCCATACACTCGCAGTTGTCGTCCACTTAACCATTCTTGAGCATACTTTAATTTCTTTGTGGTGGCTCAAGATCATCTAGTTTCATGTATTATTTGTTTTGGAAATTGCCTGCTCTATAAGACTATAAGGCCCATGAAGATACCTGCCCTATCCCTAGATGGAAGTCAGTAAGTGCTTTTATAGTAAAAATTCAAAAAAATTATTAAATTAAACCGTTGGAATCAGCTTTGGCATTTAAATGGTGAAACTGTTCAAGTCACAGGTTATTTTGGTGACAAATATGTTTATAATACTATATATTTCCTCTGCAAAAAATGTACCAGAAATTCACCAGAAAAGAAATTCCTTAATATGTTAGGCCAATAAGTATTCCACACAGATTTTGTCATCAAAGGAAATGCAGAATCAAGGCTATGTATCATCCATCCAGAAAGTTCCACTGTTCAGAAGCCTTGGATAAATGCTTGTTACTATCAGTAGTTTACTTTAAGCAATTTAAAACCATGCTGTAATGCCCACCTTTTGTACTCCCAGAGTGAGATCAAGGATTAAAAATCTCCAAGAGTTTCCAATCTCGGTGGAAAATTGGCTGTCACATGGAACGAGATATATACTAACTGATTTTGCCGTGCAATTGGGTTCTTAATGAAAGCAGCATAAAACAAAACTGCACCCCTCTGTATTTCATTTGTGCATCTTGTACCTGGAATAAAATGTAACTGCTGTAAATCTTTAAGTTGGGTTCAATAAAGCAATAATACTGTACTGTGCAAACTGACCATTTAGCTTAACAACTGATTTGTTACACCATTAACTTGTCCCCTACCTTGTCTTAGTGCTTTTTGCTACCTGAGTGGTTGTTAACTACTGTAATGCACAGATCCTTTCAAGGGGAAAAACATCTTAAACTGAGAGGTTAGTGATAGTGCTGACTGAATTCTTAAATGTGGCTGTGGAATAACGAATAGATTTTAAGGTTACTAATGTTTAAGAGCAGAGGCATTGTAGGATCTCAAAAAATGTTTTAGACATGAAATCTCCTGAAGTAAAGGTGTGTAGAGCCTTGTTAGGAATTTTCAATTGATAGGTAACAGGTCGGATTTTTTTTAGGTGCTCCTTAAAAAGTCTGTGTAGTCAACTTCCATCGTTTGGAAATTAGTACTATCACTAGGCATAGCACTCATGGCATTTATGTTCTCTTTTTGACCAAGCTACTTTCTGGTGTAAAAATTGCTCTCACAGCCTCTGAAGAAATACATAAAGCTACAGAGATGGTCAATTCAGAATTAGCAGAAGCTGATGAGAAGGTGCAGTGTCCTCTGAGATACTCTGAACACAGTGAAGAGAAAGGATGACTTGATACTTATGCTTAGAGCTGGAGTAGGAAGAGATGAGTTTGCTAACTTCAGGCCATCAGCTTGGATGTCAACACTAGAAATCATATTGCATGTTTCTGGGTTGTACAATTGTATCAACTTCTGGAGGAAAAGAATCCAAACCCTTGATTTTCTAGAAGAAATGCCAATATATTATACTTGGAAATTTTGCAATAAACAAGGGGCATTTCCTCTAGCAAAGCAGATTCAGCTCAGCATTCTTTCAGAGAACAAACCATCTGGCAGGTGTGCTATGTGATTTGCCAAGATTATATTAATCAACTTTTTCAAAGATACATTAAGTGAAAACAAAATGAAGCCTTAAATATGTTCAAGGGAAGTGTCCACAAAGACTTATATAATTCTGAGGTGTTCTTAAAAAACTTTCTTCCTGTGGTACTAAATGCAAAAATCACAATTCTACTGCCAAAAACTTAAAAACAAATTTTGAAATGCAAAGAAACTAAGTAACAAGGCAAACTAGAAACTGGATAATATTATGTATATATAATAGAATGAAAGTTAATTTGCTAATAGTCTGGTATGGGAGCACATGCATATAATCATAGCACTCTGGATGGTGGAGACAGGAGGACTGAGTTTGAGCCAGCCTGAGCAACTTGCAAGTCCCTGTCTCAAAACCAAAACTAAAAAGGGCTGGGAATGTAATTCAGTGTGAAGGGCTTGAGTTTATTTCCCAGTATTGCACACATGCACAAAATGTATGTGAGTGTGTATGTGTGTGTGTGTATACATATATATGCATACATATATGTATATGCATTTATATATGTATATATATGATATACATTATATATTATACAAATATCAATATACAAAAATTTCTATATGGAACAAGGAAGAACATTAATGTTGCTAAATGAGAAAAGTAGTGGCACTGTAGACTATACAATATGATAAATATATATTTTTATTTAAACTTAGATGATTAGGATGACATTTTGAAAAGCTAAATATTAAATATTTATCATGATCATCTCTGGTTGGTAATATTTTCCATGTTTTACAATGCATTGTAATTAATCTAAACCAAGGACAAATTATTTATGTAAAATTAAAAAGAATTACATGAAAGTGTATTAAATATGTGGAGAATATGTTTTGGGTGACAGATTGCTGCTTTTTAAAATTATTATTATAATTAAGTTTATTGGTACCATTTAGATATATATAATGATCACTTTCATCATAGGGGATTTGTACCTGTACATGATATTTCTTGAGTCCTCTTTTCTTCCTGTTCCCCTCCCCTCCCTTTAGCTCCTCTTCCCCTTTATTTACAAAATTTTGCTTCCATTTTATCCTTCTTTTCTCATTTTTTTCTCTTCCCTTCCTTTCCTCTTCCCTCTCCCTATTTTTGTTCCATATCTGATGGATTACTTTGGAAAATCTTTTCAAGATGCCTTTGGAAATGATATTAAATCTTCCAGATCCATGGGGGCTTATGTTGAATCTTAAAGTGGATAGGTTATAAAATAATTTAATCAAAGGTGTAGAGCTCTGCCACCTTGGAATTTACTGATAGGGGATAACTGAGCAGGGCTGCTGTGTCCGTGTGGCATGGAGGAAACAAACCAGAAGGGAGGCTGTTCGTATACTCCCCTGCTCATGCTGGGTAGGAAAAAGTTGCTACGTGTAAACTCCCTGTTCTTGCTGTGACTGTGTTGTCAGAGCTACATGTCATGAATGTATCTGGGAAATGATTGCTGGAAACAATTATATAAAAAATGTGTTGCTATGGTTTGACTGCTTTTCCTCCATGTCTCGTTTGTGGTCTACCATTCACGTTCCAAATAGGCACTGAGGGGACCAATTCTTGCTCTTATGTGGTTTTTTCTCTTTTTCTTCCCATAGAAGAAGTATGGTGTATGGTGTTATGTTTAACAAAACTAACAGTGTGGATTCCTGAACCTGTGTTCAAATCCTAGCATTACCAGTAAACACTGTGTACACTTGGGGAAGTGACTCATGTCTCTCTACTTTGATTTCTTTGTCTATAAATTAGAATTGATATTACTTCTCACTTCATAAGGTTCAAAAGATTAAATGGGATATTATGCATAAAGAAGGTAAGACAGTAATTGGACCAAAATAAGTACTCAGTGATAGTTAACTATTATCACTGCTGCAATATTCATAACTTGTCAAAAAGCTTACGGGTTTAGAATGTCCTTTGTCATTGTAACATTTTTATGAGTAGCTGAATGTTATCACTCATGCACTTAGAGTTGTATATGTATTTTTAAATGAAGATGCTGAGGCTAATCAAGATCTGTTCTTTTTCAGTCCCCCTTACTCATTCCTTTTAAACATCCTGTCTGGCTTTCTGTTAAATCTCTTCTCGAATTCATCCCTGCACTCTTCCTGCAATTCTTCTGGCCTCCTTCCCTCCTCAGACCTGTTTCTCTTTAGGGGGCACTTGGAGAACCCTGTATGAATAGCATATAATAGGAGTTATTGGTGGTTCTGCTCTGAGCTTTTACCAAAGTTCTAGTTAAGAGATTTTTATTCAGTTTTGGTAAACAAGCTCTGTTGAGAACTTCTTTTCTTTTTGATTTGGAGTACTACCTTCTGCTCATCTCAGTGGAGGAGTTTTGCTAAACTAGTTCCTGTGTCATGTGATCTATTTCTATACTGCCTGCCCGATGTCAACCTATTGTGTATCTATTGCTTTCTCCTCTACACCCGTGCTCTGCTTTGTCCACTCTTAGGCCATCCATTGACAAAAACCACCTGCTTACTTGAGTCTCTGCCTAATGGCTGCTGGCTCCTTCAGTGTGCCACTGGCCAAGGCAGATTTTATCCCTGCTGGACTATCACTGGATCAGCAGCATGCGGCCTGTATTAGCTCTGTCAGGACTATGGGTTTTTTCCAAATCTGTCCATATTGCCGAAAACAAAGCTCCTGTTCTGGATGTGTGGTCTGTTCATATCAGAATCCTCTTAACTCCTTTACTGGCCATGACAGCCCGTCAGTAAATGAATGTCTCATTCTCATCTTATGAGGACAGATGTGAGCTCTGTAATGAACCTGATTTTCATTATGCCAGGAACATTTTCACATCTGTCCATGTGTGGAGACTAGGAATTTATCCATGTGGGGTAAGAGGCTCAAGTGACCATTTCAGCTCATATTTAAAAAGCCAAAATTATGAATTTCATTTTAAAAATAATGACATCATTTATAACCTTAAAATTAACTTCTTAAAACTAAAATATTTAAATATTTGTAAGTTAGCTGTCAAAAGTTAAAAAAATACCTATAGAAAGCAGAACAAACTAAATAGAAAGTGAATTCTTCAACTATGGTAGAAAACTGCATTATTTGAAATTCTCATGGCTGTCTTCTATAAAACTGAAAACATGCAAAAATAACTTTCTATTTGCATATAGAACACCTACATAAAATTGGTCTACAGCTTATCTCATGCTGTAAACACAAGGAAAAGAAAAAAACACATTTGTATGTATAGATTATATTGAAAAATCTTATTAAACTCAAGTCATTCATTCCCATTCTGGAAAAATGTTTCAACTCATAAAAACTTCAGCATTTTGTTCAACAAAACATTGTAAAAGTTTGCATGGTAGGCAGCATTTCTTTATTTGTATACAATCTGTTGGTTACATTGGAAAACATTTGCAATTTTTTAACCTTTTGGAAAATATGATTACACTCCTGAGAAAATCCTACCATTTGAGGGTTTGATACTGTGAATTTGGAACAAAGATGTCAAATCAGGATCTCATTAATGCTGGCCAGGTTTTTTTTTTAATTTGGTGTATGTAAACCATTAATATTTAATGAACTATTTTTTGCCTTTTTAAATTTTCTTAGTATATGTTTGCAGTGCATGAAGTTTACATTGATCTTAGGGAGTATGTGCATGTACATAACACATCTTAATTCTTTTATTCTCTTTTCCTCCCACCCACCTCCCTCCCTTTAACTCTAAATCCTCTTTCCCATATTCACTATTATTATTATTACTAGTTTTAGTTCTGATTTATGACAAATCATGTTTATATTCCTTGTGGGTAGTTGGTACATGTACAAAACACATCTTAAATCTTTTTAAAGTGCAAATAAAGGGTATTTTTTATTTACCATAGTGTATGCTGGAATTTTTTTGTTTTTAAAATTAACTTATTACTTTACTATGGCATTAATACAGAAGCTTACATAACTAGAAAGTACATAGTATGATGAATTTCACACTGCAAACACGTAAGGTCCATGCAGAATAAGAAAAAAAAAAAAAAAAAACCACTGTCATTACTCTCACCCTAGAGATGATCGTCTTACCCCTTCCTTAAAGTACTTTCCACCTGCCCAGTGGTAATCATAAGTTTGAATTCTATAAATCAGTTTTCCCTGATATTTGGTGTTTGTGTAACTACAAAATTTATACATAAAAACAATATACAGTTTTTTTGTTTTTGATTCTAAGTGCCCTTTTTTGTGCTGGAATTGAATTTTTTAAAAACTCAATCTGTGTATATGATAATTAATTTTATAAAGTTATAAAATATATATATGTCTTCTTGTCTTTTTTTTTTTGAGACGGGGTCTCACTATGCAGTTTAGGCTGGCCTTGAATTCACTTTGTAGCCCAGGCTAGCCTTGAACTCATAGCGACACTCCTGCCTCAGCCTCCTAAGTGCTGGGATTACAGGTGTGCACCACCATGCCTGGCCCTAACATAAATATATGAATCTGATGCTGGACAAATAAAAGGGGAGTGGAGGGAGGGAGAAAAAGAGAAGGAAATTAAGATGTGTTATGTACATTTACCAGCCCCCTACAGCGAATGTAATCATGATGTACTGCAAACATGTAGTAATAAAAGTTCAAAAAAACCCTCAGTAATATATCTATGAGATTCAATCACATTGCTATTTTTAGAAAAAAGCATTTTATTTGGTTTTATATTATTCTATTCTCTGAATTTGTCAGAACTGGATTTTGCATTCTACTGCTGGTGGCATTTGAGTTGCTTCTAAATTTTTGCTATTGTATTTTGTTTGAAATTTATGTCTATGAATGTAGGGATTGTCCCCAGAGAGGGTTGGTGGATCCAAGGCATCACATTATTAAGGGTGTTGCTCACAGGGACCTTTTTCCAGGTTACCACATGTGAGTTCTTTAACAGTTGGACAACTCTCCTGTACCAGCTGTGTTTCTCCCTCAGGCAGGAAGTGAGTGATCCAATCCCATAACCTCAGTTTATGATGAGGTTTTACTATATTTTTTCTGACCACTCTCAACACCAGCTGTCATTTTTGATCTCCTGGCAGGCTGACTCCAAGGCAGAATTAGAAGAATAAAAAATTCACTGGGCAAATGCTTGTGCAAGATATAGAGGAGAGAGAACAGGAACATGTGGAGAGAGACTGTGATGCAGACCTGATGCCTACGAAAGCAGAGAAGGAACGAAGAAGGGGGGCTGGGACAGAGAGAGTCTCAGATCACTGCAGCTCTGACCTGGGCTCAGGTAGATGGGGGAAGAGTTACAGAGTAAAGACTGCTCATTGGAAAAGTTGCACATTGGGTCAGCCTAGGAGAATTCTGGGCTTATAAATGTCTTCCACATAGGTATCTCAATAGGCTCCAAAATATGGTACTTGGCGATTGTTGGCTAACTGCAATCCTAGCAGGTTGTTCTTTATTGAAGGGAGATGAGAGGGCATATCTCAATATGGCTCTCTCTTCTGCCATGGTAACATTTTGCTGCCTCCAGATGTTCTTGTATTTTAGCTAGCTTTTATAGTTGATTCTGGTGGGAAGATTAACCTGATAATATAATCTGTCATAATCATAAACTGAGTTCTCAATCTTCTTTGTTTTAATGAATTTTTAAATATACTTTGGTATCAAGGATTGGCAGTAAAAAACAGTTTGTATTTGGCAGTTATTTTCAACATGATATGAGCTTAGTAAAAGAAGTAAAGACAGTCTCTTGACTGTTACATTGGCTTTCTTTTCATCTCTCTTTCTGGGACAGAACTTCTTTAAGGTTTACTATACAACCAGTCCTAGCAGTGCAGCAGAAATGAATTTCTTCTGGGGGAAAATATTACTAGTTTGTTAAGTCTTTGTTTCTCAAATACATTTTCTATCACTCTTTCCTAGTTCCAGCATTCCTAATCTAGATCAAGTTCCTCACTATTCATGTACTGATGGCTTTGATGGGGTGCAATGGATGAGAAAACAATCTCCACCCATGCATGAGTGAGTCAGTGAAAACCAAGAATTATTTCTTAAATTTTACACTTGTTTATATATTGGATTATGTAATATGTACTTAATTCTTTAGTGACTAAAGAATGTTGTTGTTGGACATAAGTGAAGCAGAGTTCACTAAGGTGCGCCTGACAGTAACAGAATAAACTTTCAGTGCCTTCTAGAGTAGGCAAGTCCATTCTGCAGTTCTAGGGCTGTGTGTGGCCCTGGGAAGGTGGTAATGCAGCTCCACAACACTGTGAACTTTTAACACTATTATGTGATTTTTAGCGATGTGTTTTAATGACCTCATGGTCTCTAGTTTTGACTGAGGAGGTGCTGAAGGAATGCTGTGTAGGGGAAGGCACAGTGCAGTGCTAACTCCTGTGCCTACACATTATCAAACCAGAACCTGCACATAGCAGATGATACACACACATGTGGGACTTAGTGAGTAAAGCAAAACGATTACTAATAATACTCTTTCAACCTCCATATGTATGTGTGTGTGCATGCGCACACGCCTGTGAAGACAGGAGTTTATTATTAAGCAGACATACAAGTTTTCTTATTTAATTGACAAATATGGGCTTGTATTATTTTTGTAAAATAATTTATAAGTTAAAGTATAAATAAAGGAAATTCGTTATTTATGAGGTTTGATCAACAAATGTTCAAATTTAAAAAAAAATTATTACAGAGAGGATACATTGCTATACTCTCACTTGCTTCAAATACACTTATCCCATGGTTCTTTATACTTTCTAAAACAATTCTGGAAGTCCTTTATCATGACTGTCTTTAGTTTTGCTGTTATGGTTACCTTTATGTTCTGAATTGATTCAAAACCTTTACCTTTCATGAGCATTTTGACTTTGGGGAAGAGCCAGAAGTCACTTGGAAGCATATCCAGTGAATGAGGAGGATAAGGACCCACCATAATGTTTTTACAAGCTTCCTTTCTGTTGGATGACACTCTGCAGCAGCATTCATTGTGTATTTTATCACACCTCATAAAGACATTCACAAAAAGGAGCTTACAGAACTGCTTCGGAAAGTGGCAAGAATGATGGGATAATTGTGTTTGAAGTGAGGGGATTAGTGACAATGTGTCTTTTACTGCAATGACGTTTTTAAAAATTTCAAACATTCATCATATTTTTGGATCACCCATTGTACATACATTACTTATATTATACAATTTATATGTGGCCCAATACAATTGCTTTTTGCCCAGTATGCCTTGGGTAAGCCAAAAGATCAGACGCTCTAGGCCAGTGGTGGCAAACCTATGGTGTGCGTGCTGCAGTGGGCTTTTTATATCATTGAACGCTCTAAAATGTTCTGCATCACTGTTCTAGATTATAGTTCTCTTCCTTTAGTGAACCTCCAGGGAGGAAATTTTTATTGTGGTCACTGGTTACTACCTGGAGGAATGCAGAAAATGTAATTTTAAAACAAGGTAAGTTTTAAAAATGAGAAGCATAATTGTAAAAGAACAGAGTCAGCGGAGGTATTGAGTGAGAAGGACGGTGGTGCCATGGGTGATGGGACAATAGCTAGTCCCAAGTGTTACCAGGAGCAATGCAATATAGTAAGATCGAAACACCATGGAGCAGTCCCCAGATCTGGTCACCTGCCTGTTTGAGTGTATAAAGTTTTATTGGAACACAGCCATACCCATTTACACACACATTTTCTTTGGCTGAATTCCACAGCAGCAGAGTTAAGAAGTTATAAAACCTGAAGATATTAATATCAGGTTCTTTACAGAAAATATTCACAACCCCTGAAATTCAGGCTTAGAATGGGCATGAGGAAGGCTAACATCTTCAACTTCTGGTCTTGTTTGGAAGCATGAAATCTTGTTTGGATACTTCTGTTAACATGATTTGAACACTGTCTACACTGGTTCTTGCCTCTTACTCATCTAGATGTCTCTGTTTTCATAGTCTTCAGTCTTTCCTCTACTGCATTTTTTCTTCTTTATTTTTTTCCTTCCATGGTATTTCCTTTCACCTTCATCTATTCATTGTTTTCCCTTTTCCAGCCATCTTTTTCTTCTCTTTCTACATGAGTAATCTTAATTACCTAAACTTTCTTCTAAGTTTTTAATGACCTTCAACGGGTTTGAAATTATAGATCCAGTATATTTAGCTTATAAGGTTTCCTTTCAGGGTTAGAATTTCTAGTCCTAAGTATTCCTTAGGGAGAAGACAGTCCTGCGCTCCCTCGAAGCACAGAATCCCACAGTGGATTTCACACTAAATCCACTCACTTCGCTCGCTTTGGCAGCATCTTGCTTCACCGGTTTATGTGGGTGTCACCACCTGCAGTTTAAATAATGGACAATTTCAGTGGCTCAGCATAGCCTCTGGCTTTTATGTCATATTTCTTCCCTGCCTCCTATGAAGAAATGCCTATTTTTTTTCCTCCTCCAGGTTATTACAAATCTAGTCACTATTACAGAAGCACAATTTCTAGCCCCTTCAGTTTTACTTGTATTGATTTTCGGCTCTATTTTACTTAAATTGCTTCAAAATAATATGTGAACATTTTTATTCATACAGGTGACTTGATGAAAGAACATTGTGCATTTTTCTACTCAACAAGCACTTCTTTTCTCATTTAGATCTCTATTTTTAATTAAGTAGTATAGTATTTTATATTTAAATAGCAAATAGTTCCTGTGATAGATTTTTATTATTACACACTTTCCACTATGATCACTAGCATTTATCATGAGCTACCAAATTAAGAGCTTTATGGATTATCAATGAAGTTAACCCTAAATTTAGTCATATACAACTTTGTATTCTCACAAATCTTGGATTCACATTTAATTTAGTGGTGGTCTGCTTTTTGCTTTGCCAACTAGAAAGAAATCACACAGTATCACCAACAGTGTTTCTTTAAATACATTTTTGGAAAGGCTAAGTTGTGAATAAAAAAAGTGCATAGTAGAAGCAATTAAGAATTTTAATTCAATTTAAAGTAATAACAATTATCTTTAGTAGCACACTTCTCTTAAAATTACAAGACAGGACACATTAAAATGCTAAAGGGAATCTCGCTACTGCAGCAACAATGATACGCAAGATGTCTTCTAAATCATTCTGTTGGAAACTGATTTTAGAGATATTCATGAGTCTTAAATGATAATGGCTCTGGCGAGCAAGGAGGCCATGCATTAGTTTTGTGTTGTGGCTTTTGGAAGATTGAGAACTTCATAGATGCTGATTTGGAGAAAGATGAACCAAACTGGTCATTTAGGATTTCTTACTTCCTTCTATGAATTTCTGGACCTGCTTTGACTAGTTCCACAAAAAGCAGTTTTGGGAGAAACTGGCAGGAGAGCTTTAGCCACTAGCACAAACCAAACTTGACTCTGAAAACCCCTTAACTTCCTTGAATTAAGGCCATAGAATACACTTAGTATTTATATGATATGTAATTTTGTATTTTTGATTTAATTAAAATCCTTGCATATAATATTTTTGTTGCAGTAAATTCATAGAAATAGAACCTGGAGAGGTCAAAAAGTATACATATTTTTGAAACTTTTGATACTTTTTACAAAAGTGCTCAATAGAAAACTTAAAAATTTATGACCCATGGGTATTTGATGAGATCGTATTCCATACTTCAAAGTATTCATCCAGCTTCCAACACTTACTACTGTTTAAGAAACATTTCTTAATACTTGATGGATAAAAATGCTAATTTATCTTGTTCATGATTTCTCTTTGATAATAGAAATGTCGAAAAAATTCATGTTTTTATACCACACAAATATTTCTTGTCTGTCTTCAGTTGCTTTAGCTTTTCTACCATTTTCACATCACCAGGCCGTTTTGCCTGATTGTAGTCTGTGTGTAGATGGTAGAAATTTTTCCAACAGGTAACCATAATGCTAAGTGAAATAAATTAGATACAGGAGGTTCAGTGCTACCATAAGAAAAAAAATGAGAATTAGTCACAGTATCAAAGGACTCTCTAACACAATTATTCACAAATTAAGTAGATTATTTTCTGAAATAGTCGACTTCTTGCTGGACGTGTTTATCTTTGGCGATTCTTCTAATTTCCAGTGGTTTAGCATAGATTGTCTCATCTGTCCCTTTAATCATTAAGTTTTATTCCCTTTTTTGCAAAGCATTTTACAATACGGTTTTTCATTTGTTCTTGGGAGAAAAGAAATTAATTTTTTTTGACAATAGGTGCATGCAGTTCAAAAAAACCTATCTGTTGCAGGAAGAGCCAATACCTGACTTGAGCGTGGGCTAAAAAGTCCACAATTAAACTCAGTGCAGGGGGTCCTCTTCTTAAAGGCAAACTCAGACAAGAAGTCAGTATGTGCAGAGCATTTACATAACCATTTGAAGTAATACAGTAAGGAGACTCCCATAGCAGTATTCATTTTGATACAAAATGTAACATTAGCTTTTTTCCACTTTCAACATAAACAGTGCATTTATAGTCCACTTAACACTAAAAGGTAATTTTCTCCTAATGAACAGAAGAGTTGTTAAAAAAAATGTCATGATATAGGAGGAGTGGTGACTATTTTTAATGAAATTATGCATGCTTGATTCTTATTACCATAATTAGCTTTTCTCATGTTATGGGTTTTGTGAGTTTGTATTCTAGTAGAGTACTAAATCAATAGCAACTTCATCAGGGTCTGAAAAAAAAAGTGCAAGCCAAGTGAACTTTCCCATATGGATGTAAAATAAACTGCCATAAATTAACGAAACTTTATTTTCCCTTACTCTTGTGGAACCTGAATTTATCAAGAATACAGCTTTTCTCAGAAATACTATTACATCATTTTTGGGGAAGCAAAATTTACCACAGAAGGTAAAATGTGAAAGAATGTGCTGTTGTGTTACCTTTTCTAATCCCTTTCCTTGTGAGCTTTGTTATCTGTGATTTCATTTTGAGATCCTTGATTTTATAGCACGAATTCTTACGTAAGTTGAGCCCATAAAAACAGAAAGGAAGGCTTTTGAAATTCAGAAACATAATACATTGAAAACAGACTTTGCCTACCCTTTCATTACCTACAGAGGGTAACTGTGAGCTCTACTGAAGTTCTCTAGAGGAGCAGAACCAACAGAACATACATATATTTATGAGAAGGATTTCCTAGATTGGCTTATACAATGAGAGGCTGGATGGTCCCACAATGGCTCTGTACAGGTTGGAGGGTTGTGGAAACTGCTAGCCATGCCAAGAAGCTCAGAAGAGGGATCCAGGATGCTGTCCCAGTCTGAGGCTAACATCTGGGAAAACCCCCTAGGTTGCAGCTAGTGCGAGTCCCTTTCAAAGGGTGGAGAGTTCGAACTCTGATGTCCACAGGTGATGGCAGCAGCAAGAAACACACCCGCTCAAAAAGAGGAAAGTGTGTGCAAGCTTCCTCTTTCTGCTTTGCCTTTCTTCTTGGCCTCTGGTCCTTTGATGGTGTTGCTCATGTTGAGGGTCGATTTTTCATGCTGGCCCACCTGTTGATTGCTCTGAAAATGACCTCATGTATACACCCAAAAGTTTGCTTTGTCAAATTTGTAAGCATTTTTTAATCTAGTCACGCTAATGACCAAGAAGAATCTTCACATGAGATATCTTGAATTTTAGTTTTAAAAAAATCTCACTTGAGTCATTTTTACCATTTGGTTGGCTCCTGGATTATCATCTTTTATCATCAACATCATTTAAAACCCTACTCTGTATAAATATACTAGCATCATTGCATTTCTGAGCTCAAAATTTGAAGTTGTTTTAATGACAGTGATAAATATTAGGTTCTTACAGTGTACCAGGGTCATGGGTTAAGTCCTTCATAATTGTTGCCTTATCTTATAGCAATCCAGTGACGTAGAGGTCCTTTTTAGAATTCATTTTCTACATGAAGAGACTGAGGCTCACAGAAGTTAAGTGTCTTGACCAAGGTAGTTCATATAACGAGAAATACAACTGGGATAGGCACTGACTTCTGACTCTAGAGACTGCACCCTTCTTTAGGATGGTTTTTCATCACCCACCACCTATCCCAGAGAGCAAAATTTGAAAACAACAGACATAGAGGAAACAGAACTTTTACAGCATGTGTGCATTTAGAAAGTCAATACCCAGTATGTAAGCAGGTCAGAATATAGAACAGAGCTCACTAATACGAGGAAGGTGGTATTGATGTATTGCATGAACTAAGTCATGACTGGGAGTCATGTTAAGTAGGCACAATTTTAATTTGCAGTGCTCAGATGTTTTCCTTCTCACCTTTTCCTGTTGTTTTGCTTTTCTGGTTTTGGGTTCCTTCCTTCAGTGAAATGTCTGCTGGAATTCAAAGATAGATCTGTGCTAAGTTTTAGTGATAAGAATGAAGTTTTATGCTGTGATGCTATCTCTTTGAGCAACACTCTCAGATCATAAAAGTTTACATATCATACAAGTTTGCTAGAATGTTTCAGCCACTCCATTTTAAGCTCGCAGAACTGAATTCTAAGGTTATTTTGTTGAGATGTCACAAGTCTGTATGTTTTCTTCACTTTATCCTTTAAAAATATTTCTCTTAGTTTTAATTGTTAAAAACTTTACTTTGCAATATTTGATTCATAGTTGGGAAAGTCATTTACCACATATGTGGTTATAAAGTAAAATATTGTAGACACTTGTGAATCCATCCTTGATTTAAGAACTAATATGTCTCTGACTTTCTGAATCTTTCTGTATGTTTCTTTCAGGCTTTTCTCTCATTTTGTCATTCCTTTGATGTTTTAAAAATTTCATTACAAATCTTAATATCCCTTACTTGATTAACAGAATTTGACTTTTGGTTTTTAAAAATGGCTTCATGCCGTATTCAGTCTTCTGTGTTTTATGTTGATGTAATATTATGCTTCTAAGATCCTTCCATGTTATTAGAGTTATATTCATTTTCAACATATCGTATTCCACTACACACATTTTAAAAAATGTATTCATCCTGTTTTAGATGGGTATGGATTTAAATATTTTGTCCTAAAATTTTTAGGTGTGTTGCACAGTTTGCTTTGCTTTGTGTTCTCCTTAAAGTTGTAGTAAGAGGCATTAATGTTTTTCTAAATCTAAGGAATAATAAATAATATCTTACTGTGCTACTGGGTTCATTTATCTAATTGTCACAGAGCTTCTTCCTCAGTTTATGGGCATAAAACTAAGTCTTTATAGTTTTTGACCATTTTTTGTTGGGTTGTTTGACTTTGTAAACATTAATATAAAATATATAATCTATTTTGTATATTAATCTGTTGGTCATGTCTGCTTTAAATATCTTCTCTTATTGTTTTGTTTTCATTTTGCTTTGTAAGTCTTTTCAGTGTATCATTGTGCTTAATTTCCATGTAGTCAAATTTATCAATCTTTTCTTGTGTAGTTATTACTTGTAATTTTGTTGAAATCCAATCTATCAGAGTTTTCTTTTACAGACTGTGTTTTTGGAATCAAGTCTAAGACTTTTTTGCCTAGTTGTAGACTCTAAAAGTTTTATAATTTTACATTTTACAATTAAAGCTGTGATTTGATCTTAAGTTAATTTCTTATAAGGTATGACTTTTACATTGAAGTTTATGTTTTGCCTATAGATGTCCATTGGTCTAGCACCAATTGAAGAAAAAAATCTCTTCTTCCTTCTGAAATTACTTTAGTACATTTGTTAAAAATCAGCTGAGCATATTAATGTGAGTTTATTTCTGCATTCTTTATTCTCTTCCATTGATCTGTTTGATTATCTCTCCACTAATATCATGCCCTTGATTGCTATAGTTATATAATAAACATTAATATGGGTTAGAGTGATTCCATCCACTTTGTTCTTCATTAGGATTGCTTTAGTTATTCAGTGGACTGTGTCCTTCCATATATATTTTAGAATAAGCTTGTCTATGTCTACAAAAAT
Source organism: Dasyprocta punctata (assembly GCA_004363535.1). Taxonomy (NCBI): domain Eukaryota; kingdom Metazoa; phylum Chordata; class Mammalia; order Rodentia; family Dasyproctidae; genus Dasyprocta; species Dasyprocta punctata. Next base: position 15,262 of record RJWM01007749.1, on the reverse strand, counting down.
CCCTGTGGAGTTTTGATAGGCATTATATTTCATCTACATATTTACTATTTTGTGTTCCAAACATGACTCTTCATTTATTTAGGATATTGATTTATTTCATCATTATTTTGCCATTTTTAGCATAAATAGTGGGCTTTATTTATTTATTTTTTGGTACCAGGGATTGAACTCACAACCTCACGCCTGCCAGGCAGGTGCTTAGACCACTGAGCTAAATCCCCAGTCCTGTTTTTTGAGACAGGGTCTCACTATGCAGTTCAGGCTGGCCTTGAACTCACTTTGTAGCCCAGGCTAGTCTCCAACTCACAGCAATCCTCCTGCCTCAGCCTCCCAAATGCTGGGATTAAAGGCGTGCACCACCACGCCCGGCTAATAGTGTGCTTTAAACATACCTAAGTATTTCATTTCCACAGGAGCAATTATAAATGGGATTCTATTTTATTTTTAGTTTTGGCATGTTTATCATTAACATGTAGAAATATGATTGACTTTTGAGTGTTGATTTAGTACTCTTTGATCTTGCCAAATTCATTAGTTAGTTGTAAGATTAATTTTTGGATTTCTTGGGGTATTCAATGTAGATAATAATCATGTCATTTGCAAATATAGATAATTTTTTTCTTTCTTTTCAGTTTGTGATTTTTTGTTTGTTTTTGTTTTTGTTTTGTTTCTCTGCTTTGTTTTGCTTCCAGCACTAGACATTGAACCCCGGAGCTCATCCTTGTTATTTGAGTTTAGTCTCTGGGATATAACTCCAACCTTTAAGTTGTTTTTGTCTTGCTTTGAGAGAAGATCTCATTAAGTTCCCCAGGTTGGCCTTGAATTCCCAGTCATCCTGCTTCAGCCTCCTGAGTAGCTGGGATTGGTTATAGGAATACTGAACCTGGATTTTAAAATTTTTAATTTATTCTTATGCCTCACTGGAATGGCTAGAGTTTCCAGTACTATAGTAACTAAGAGCAGTAAAAGGGGACTTCAGACATACCTCATTCCTGATGTTATGAGAAAATCATTCAGTCTATTATCATGAAATGAAATCGTATTTATATTTTTTTTGTAGGTGCTCTTCACAAAGTTGAGGTTAACAGTCCTTTATTTCTAGCTTGCCAAATTTCTAACATGAATGATGTTAGATTTTTGTCAAACAATTTTTTTATGTCAGATGATATGACCATATAATTTTAAAATCTTGAGATCTTTTTCTATTTTGAGATCATGAGAATATTCTTATTATAAATGTTTTTACATTTTGTCTTCACATTTATGTATTATTCCTTTAATAATTGATTTTGCTTATGGTGTGAGAAAGTGTCTGGCTTAATTTTTTACAAGGATTTTTGATTGTTCCAGCTCTTTTGTTGAGTGGCTTATCACTGTCATCATCATCACTGTAACTATAATAATAATTATTATTATTTTGCCATTTCTCTTATTTGCATGGGTGATCTGTTTCTTTTCTGTTGCAGTAGCTTATCTCTCTATCCCTGAGTTAGTAACACCTGGATTTAATTATCATGGTTCTATAATAAGCCTTGAGATCACATTGAGCAAATCTCTACTTGTTTTGTTCATCACACATTTCTTGCCTACTCTTGGATACCAATTTTTCCATGTAAGTTTTAAAGTCAGATATCAGGTTTCTTGAAAAGTTGCAATTTGAATTGAGTCTGTGAGCCAATTTTTGGAACATTAATGCATTTTTGATATTGAGTTTTGATACCTTCCATGAAAACATTATTTGCATTTATTGAGTATCTCTGACAAAGTTAGGAAGTTAATAAAGATCTTGTGCTTGTTTTGCTTGATTTCTTCAGACAGATTTTGTCAGTAGCATCCTATTGCAGAATATATTGTTCATTTGTTGCTGATATATAGAACTGTAACTAACTTTTGTGTATTAATCTCACATTTAAACATATTACTGAATGATTTTGCTAGCTCTAATACTGTAGTTTTGTCAGATTGCTTGGGATTTCCTATATGAAAATCACATCTTATTCAAATGAAGAACTTCATTGCTTCATTTCTAAATGTTTGCCTTTCTTTTGATTCTTTATACTGTTTAGAACCTCTTATGTTAAGCAGATGTGATACTAATAGATATTATTTTATTGCTATTGATTTTAATAGGATACTTCTAATGTTTCATCATGGAAATTTATACTTAGTATAAATTTTTAGTAGACACATTTGGGAAAGTTAAGGAAGTTCCTTACTTGACTTTTATTCAAGCTTTTGTTTTTTAAGAGTTGGGAAAATGTATTGAGAGAAAGGAAGCTTCTGTCTGAGAGTGACAGAAAGGGCTCTGGAAAGTGGGCTGCCTGCTATAGTTGCTTGATATTAAACTGCTCAAATAGTTTCTACATATTATGAAGTAATAATAAAATGCTTCTTCTTTGATCTGGTAGATCATATGTTTTCTTTTGTCTTCTTTCTTTCTTTCTTGTTTTTTTTTTTTTTTTTTGGCTTTTTGAGACAAGGTTTAACTATGCAGTTTAGGCTCAGTGATCCTCCTGCCTCAGCCTCCTGGGATTACAGGCATATACTACCATGCCTAGCTGGAAGGTCATATTTATAGATCTGCTATTGTGAACCAACTTCTATTGTTCAGGATAAATCTAACTTGCTCATGATACATTATGTTCTCACTGCAGTGTTCTGAAGAGTTACTACCAATCAAATCAAATTATCATGTAAGATGGAATTAATGGTCAACGCTAATTGGAGAGCGTTTCTTTTATTGTTTCATCTACCAGGATCACTTCAATTGTAATGGATAGATTTTTCAACTTTAAAAATATTATGTAACTAAAAAAAATCAATTGCTTATTTTTAAATAGAGTAAAGAAGAACTTTGTGAAAGAGGGTAGTTTTGCTGGATCTCCCTCATTTCATTCTGTGTAGGCAAAACTCTATTCCATTTATTCAATATTCAGGCCTGCTCTGGAAAAGTGGGTGTGTTTTCAATTGAAGGGAGGTTTCAGTTTGTGATTAAGTGGACAGGCATAGGAAATATCCAACAGGGTAAATTGAAAGGTGGCTATTTTAATTTTAGAAAACAAATGCTGAACTGTTTCTGGGAAGGTCTTATTCATATCTTTTCATCAAGCGTGGTATAGGAAACAATACATTTTGCTAATCCCTGCATATGATACATTCAGAGCAAACAAAACTGCTTGGTTTGTGTGGTTTCTCCTCTCTTGTTCCTAAAAAGCAAGGAAGGAAAGAAAAGAAGAGGAATTCTGGGCTAACGACTCAATATTGTAATCTAGAGGTGAACCACCAAGCTCCTATCCAGTGATACTCTAACCGATTAAGTCAGAGACATGGAGTTGAGAGAAGGGGCTGAAATTCAATCACCAGTATTTAGGAAAAATTCCCTCACATGATCCCAACATCCAGAAAAGGTAATGAATGAGTGTTTTCAACTATCACATCAAATGACTATTCACATAAGTATAGCAGATATTCTGTAAATAGATATTTACTTACTTTTGGGGATTTTTGAGTATGACAGAAAAATAACTAATGTTCTACTCTCTAAAATTTTACCTTCTGGGAACTTTTAATTTTTTGTTTCTCCAGGAATGAGAAAATCATAAGAGGACAGGAACAGATATGGTAGTGATACAACAACAAAGGCACAAACTCACTTATACACTGTGAAATATTGAAAGTATAGGATGAAGCCAGGCGTGGTGGCGCACGCCTTCAATCCCAGCACTCAGGAGACTGAGGTAGGAGGAGCGTTGCGAGTTCGAGGCTGACTTGGGCTACAACACGAGCACAAGGCTGGCCTGAGCTACATAGTGTGACCCTGCCTCAAAAAAACCAGGGCTGGGAGTTTGGCTCAGCGGCTTAAGTAACTGTCTGGCAGGTGCGAGGTAAAAAAGTATAGGATGAGAATTTTGAGGTCCATAATTTTATGGTATACTTTGGTGATGAATGAGCTATAAAAACATTTTTTCCCTATGGAATACACAGCAAGAGTTTCTTTAGGTTTTGCACCTGGCCTCCTGAGAAAGTCGGCTACTTCCAGGCAGATGAGCAGGGTCACTCTCTTCCCACTTGGATGGGAAGTACCATAGGTCATCTGCCATTCCTGAAATGGCTGACCTTGTAGAGCAATTTCTACCACCATGCACCCTGCACCATTCTGGAGGCACAGGCATCTCCTGTAGGAAGCGAAGGAAGAGAAATGCCTGTACCAGCTGCTGGGCTTTTCAGATGACATGAACAGTGTTTTATTATAGTTTCTGAACATGTAAGAAAGTAAATCTCTATTGTAGATAGCCCTGCAAGTCTAAAGCCATAGGAGGTTTAGAAAAATATGAGTTTTACCAGCAGGTGAAACAATGATGACAGCACTGTAAGTCTAGTGTTGAATTATTTCTAAGTTTCTTAAACATGACATTGGGCATGGGTCAATCATATGTTTCAATCTTGAAAGAGATGGAAAAGATATTTTGTCCCCAGGTTCATTTCTATTACTCTGTTTGTACTGTAGAATCACAGAGTTGGTACACCGAGTGGAAAATAATATAGACTTTTTTTTGTCGTTAACTATATTTAATTCAAGTTTAAAGTTGTAGGAAGATAAGATGTATAGTAAATGGCCAGCAATAATTCTCTGGAGCATGACATACTGGTCTTTTGGGATCTGTTTCTGCTGTAATTAGACAATGTATACCAAAGCAGTGTTTGAAAAAGTTACCCTCGAAAGGTTTCATTTATATTTTTTTCTGTTAGTCATCATCATAGATTTGGGTAATGTTCACTAGTTTCTATTCGGAGCAGGCTTTGGGCTGGGAAGTGAAGAAAGTGCAAAGGGAAATAAATGGGCAACATTCTCTGATAGTAATAGTAGAAAGGCTCCCTCTGAGGTGGTAGTTATAGTATAGTTATGACAGTGACAAAAACATCCAAATGCCTTTCATTTATATGACAACACAAACCTATATGTTTGAAAGACTTTATGACAATCAAAATTTTTGTTTCCATCTGGATGTTTGCTGGATTGTCAACACTACCCAGTTTGGAAGATAAAGTCTTCATTTGGTTTCATAGCATGGTAAGTCCTTTTGAATTCATCCCCCGCCTCCTGTAACATGTGTTACTGCAGCTCCAATAACACACTTCTGATGACATCACTGATGATTCTTTCTTAACTTTTATATCACTTAACACACCAGGCTACCCTGGCACAAATCCTCATTGCATTTCAAATCCTAATGTGAAAACTAGCGTCAAATGCTTCAAGAAAGAGGGAAAAAAACCCATGAGATTTAGGTGTTAATATTATTCAGTGATACCCATTGAGAGCATTTATCTAATCAAAACAAAAGATGTAACACCTGGTAAGTATCTCTCACTCTCCCCAGCTGGTACAGATGGAGGCAGCAGCTTGGGCTCTGAAATACTTTCCATTGCTGAGGAGCTCCTTAGTGTGGTTGGAGCCAGGAGGTGAGCAAATGAGAAAACCAGCCCAGCCCAGCTCAGCGAGATCTCACAGCTTCCTGGAAAGTCGCTTTGATGAGCTGTGCCTTTGAAGTACATCCTTTCATATTGGGTACTCTTATTCACCAATCTCTTTATTAGCCCCATCATCTGTCAGAAGGACAGCCCTTCGATAATTGCTTCTTCCAGGGAGGCAGAGAGAAGTGATCCATGCAAGGGAGAAAACAGACACAGAGAGATGGAGAGAACAAAAATGCTAGAATTAGGCCGTGAATATTAAAGCTATTGTCATTTGAATCCACTTTGTCTACATTTTAGTTGAAATATACACCACTAAAATAAACAGGATTTGACTTTTTAAGGGTTTTTAAAAAAAATTAAACAAAAAGATATTTTATCATGTTTTTCCCTCTAGATTCTTGGGCCTGTTTGATGTTCACTAGAACACTGAATATCTTTTTCTTTTTTCTTTTTGTCTTCTAAAATTCCACCTAAAAAGAAATCTAGAGTCTGCTTGAGTATTTTTATTTCACTAATGTTGGAAACTCTATTAGACTATGTAGGCATACCATTGCCAGTACCCTCATCTGTAAAATGGGGTTAATAAAGTCCTTATGAGGGGGACCTGAGCTAGTATTTGTAAAGAACTTAAAACTATGCCTTGGAAAATAATTGCTATATATTTGTTAAATAGAATAATGCAAATGATTTAGAAGTAAAATATAAAAATAGAGTAAATGAAAAATAAAAATATGCTATATGTTAAACTTATCAATTATAATTTAACCCTGAACTATAGTTTATTATTTCCAGAATTGATTGATTAGATTGATTACTCATATTGTCATTATTTTTGGCCCCTCTTGCCATATTTTGTTAATGGTTAAATTATATATTGTTGTCATCACTTATAGATAACTCAGAAGGGCCTAGTTTTAATTATTTCCAGTCTCCAAATTTTTGGCTTCTATGGTGCCAAAGATGACTATTGTCCTTAGCTACTTAGGTTTTAGCAAGAAGATTACTGCATTGTCTACTGGTTTGGTAGAGATATGACCCAGAGTAGCCAGATGGTGACCGTCTTTGTCCCATTGAGAGTTTCTCTGGCTTAAAGTGTGATGAGCAAGATTATTTGGTTCTTTCTTTCAGCAAGATGTTTGAAGTAGTTTCAGATTCCATGTACTTTTCCATGTTTCTGTTGAGTTTCCTACCACACATTTCAGAAGCACTGCCAGAATAAAGCACTTGCCTCCACTGACTGATGTTCTACATTAATCACCACCTTTCAGCAGACTTAGAATGACCCAATGACAGATTTCTTGCTGCTCTTTTTGCAACAAGTTCAGAATATTAAAGCTAGAAATCTATCCTGGGATGGGGAGATCACTGTTATTCAGAGGTCACATCACTGCTATTCACAGGTTATTCCCTTGCACTTCAGTTTATGGCTACTCTTCAGGTTTTAGGATTTGGTGCTAACCATTAGCTATTGCAGATGGACACTGGCTAAAAGCCTGGCTTAGGGTTTGCAAAATAATTGCAGTGTCCTAGTTACCAAGCCAACCAACTTTTAAAGTTTTCAGAGAAGGTGTGTGCAGTAAATTAGGGTCTCAATACACAGAAAACTATAATAGGTTCATGCATTCAAATCCCCAAGACTATGTCTAGTCTATCTCAAAAGAAGCTGTAGCCATTTATATTCTTTCAGCTGCTAACTCAGAAGCAAAGACAGTAGTTTTTCTTTACTTTGTAACACTGAATATTTTGGATGACAGTTAAGTGTAATTTGAAGACTTACATTCTCTTCTGTTTGCACATCTAAGGACATATTATATGAATTGAGTTGTATCATACCCTTATGGTTTACCTAGTGTTTCAATAGCCTGGGCAGTTACTTTGTAGACAATGATTCCTCTGGGACTCAGCAACTGGTTGTGCACCTCTGACACTAATAGGGAGGTGATTCTGTGTTTTACACATCTATTTAATGTACACTTTTATTCACATTGATCACTTAGTTTGAAGTAGTGTTTATCAGGTCTCCTCTCTAGAATGAGCTTTTTTCAATTTTCAAGTCAATAAGTACTTCGTGAAAAAGTATTTGAAAACTATGTAAATACCCCATTTGTCTTAAACTTTCCTTTACTTTGATTTATTTTTGTTTCTATGTATTTGCCTTAGTTACTTTGCCATTGAAAGATGAAGTTAAAGGAAAAGGTTGATTTTGGCTCACAGTTTGTAGAGGTTTCAGTTCATAGTTGGCTGGCTCTAAGGCAGGGGAGCATGGCAGAGGGGCATGGCAGAGGAGAAAATAGTGTATGGCAGGGCAGGCAGGAAGCAGTGAAGCAGCAACATTGAGCCTTCTTTTCTCATTTATCCTATCCAAGCTACAAGCCTATTGGTTAGTGTCACTCACACCCAGGGTGGGCCTTCCCATTATCCACACCAAGAATTAGGCTAAACCAGTCAGTGGATTAATTTGGTTGTTGTACACCCTAAATCCATGTGCACACTATATGGATCTAGGGATCCAGGTATCTCCAAAAAGTTCCACCTTTGAGTGCATGAAGCATTTGGGAAGTGCACATCTAGATATAAGCCATAAGTATTATTCATGATTTCCTATTATTTACTGGATTGTAATACTTCCTATTATTATTTCCCAGTTTTCCCACTTATTCCCAATGGGGATTATTTCCCAAATCTCAGTTTTTCCACTGACTTTGATGTCATTTTGAAATGTTTTCCTCATTCTTTGTTTCTTCCTTGTTCACTGGACAAGACGTTGTAGACTCATCTTTACTCACCCCACCCCAGCTCAGTTATCAGCTGTTTCTCTACAAATCTCTGGTTCCTTTTAGTGGAAAATAGTGTTTAGAAGACGAAATTTGGGCACTAAGTGTGCTCATTGCTTTTGCGGTATTACTCTTCCTAGTCCTTTCAGTGGAAAAACACACATATCCACACACACTTGTTTTTTTACTATGTTGCTATGTCTCAGGCTACCTAAATAGCTACCGAAATTGATACATTCACATTGATGCTAGTAATTCTAATTTAACTCTGCAGGTTTGTTCTAGTTCTAGTTCTTGTATTTTGTACTTGTAACATTTCTTTTATATGACCAACCCTTGCAACTTGCAGATTCTCATCCACAGATTAAGCACCTAGAATTGACCTCAAATGAAGAAATTGTGCTAAATATGTACAGACCTCTTCTAATCATTAGTTCCTAATCAATGCAACAGAACAACTATTTACATAGCATTTATTTTGTTTTAAGTGTTATAAGTATTATGGAGATAATTAAAATATACAGGAAGTCACGCATAGGTTACATGCAAATGCTGTGATTTTCTATGTAAGGGACTTGAGTATAAATGGATTTTGGTATCAGTGGATGGGTAGGGTGGTTTTGATGGTGATCTGTTGTGCATGTGTATGTGTGTGCTTGCATGTGTGTGCACACGTGTGTCCTAGAAATAATCTTCTGTAGAAAACTCTACTTATAATTCTAAAAGTTCACTAATGATCTACAATTATGATAAACATGTGGGTAGTCAATTCACTTGTGAGCTGTCTGTGAAAAGCCTCAGATTGTAATCAATCAAAAATCTGTAGCTCTGCTTCCTTATATAAAAATGTTGCTAAAGAGTTTAAAAGTGAGAGATCCTGTTATAGAACTATCTTTAGGCTGATTGGAGTTTTGATAGAATCCAGTTAAATACTAGGCAAAATTTACAGTGCCAACCACATGGTGTTTTAATTTTTGGTTGTCTTTATTTAAAAAGAGATTACAGAGTATTTAAAAAATTTATCTACCAGCTGCAAATGAATGAAATTTTTCACTTTAATCACAAATGCAAAGTTCTACTCTTTGCCCAGTATGAATGATGATTTCATCAGTTTTTGAAGATACACTTGTAAGGAAAACATAGGTTGTCTAGGGTCATTTCCAGCCTTGAAATGTCAGTATTTTCCATTCAGTTAAACATCATTTTTGCTTTTTGTTTCTGTATTCTCTTTTACACATTTTATGATAACTGAAAAACCAAACATTGAAATTATTTTTCTTCAAAAAATGTTGAAACATACCTCAAGTTATAGAACAGATGCGCATGACATGCATTGAAAATGACATGAAAACTGTCATTTTAGCTTGCACAATCACAATTTTTCACCTGCTCAGGGAATTGTACATTGCTGGCTTGTTGAACACATTCTCAACTGCAAAATTGAACATTGCCAAATCAAAAATGTTTCTTCAAGTGTGCTATTTCTTAGCTTTTATTTTACTCTTGGAAGAAAAGCATTTAACTACATACTAAGTATAATAGAATGATGTTAAAGAATGAAACTGCTATAAGAAGACATAAGTTCTACAAATACCTGTATAGATCAATCAAGATAATTTAATGTCCAGACTTACTGAATTTGAACAATCTAAGCCAAACTGAAATGCTTAGTCTTTTTGACCTCAGGCCCCTATAATCCTAAGAATAGTTCTACATTTGAAAAGAGTACCTACATTAAAACATGGTAGCTTATACTATTCAATTCACAATCTGTTGTGAAGAAGTATTGGCTAACTGAAATAATTTACTTTTGTTAGAGACTTCTAGTTTGTTATTACATTAAATGAAATTTTGCAATTGACAAGAACATATTCTATATCCATGTATGAAAAAAATTCTAAAATTTTAGAAACAAAAAAATGCCTCGAGAACCAAAACCATTTTTCAAATAAAGCAATCTATACCTGACACCAAGTACTAATTCTGTGTGCTTGCTTTGCATAAATTATTTCAATAAATCATCACCTATACCCTAAGATGTAGACATTTTTTGTCATCCCCATTTTTCAGAAGGGAAAACTGAGTTGTGCAGAGGCCAAAGAGTTTACTTGAGGCCACACATCTGATAAATGATAAGAGCAAGGATAGGAACACAACAGTCTGATTCTATGGCCTATACTCTTCTGTTCTGCAAATGAATGAATGAAGGACAAAAAGAAAATGTAACACTGAATAGTATTACACAGTGTGTTAATATTTTGAAACATCACATTGTATTCTATAAATATGTACAATTATTATCTGTCAATTAAAAATAAAATGTAACTAAAACAACAACAACAAAATCTTTCCAAAGTCTGGTTGCTTCTCTTATGTTAAATCAATTATATTTTTTCAGAGTAAGATTATAAAAACAAAAAATAGAATTTTTCCCAAGTTCACTGGTTTCTGGGCTTCTAGAAAGAAATTCAAGAGAATGTAGCTGAGAGCAGGGTTTACTTACTCCTGGCAAAAGAGGTAAAATCAAGCGAGAATCCAGCCTCAGTTCCGACCCTACCTGCAGAGTAATACCTACTCTTCAAACTGGCCAGGTTTATGTGGTGCAGAGTTACAGGTATGGGGACAGATTCTGAAGCCGGACACATCTGAGTCCCAAACCTAGTCAAATCATTTATAACTAGAAGATTTTGTACAAATGACAATCTCTCTGAGTTTCATTTTTTGTCATTTGTGTAAAAGTATACATAATAAAAACTGACTTTCAGTGTTGATGTAGGATGAAATAATACCGGCACATAATGTGGTCAGTTTTTCTCATGTTCCTACCAATGCCTGTTCTTATTGCTCTGTTCCTGGCCTCTGGCTGTTCAAAGCCTCTATATTGTTAACACTCAATAATGAAGTCTTGGTGAAAAATCCATCCTCTTTTTTTTTTCTCCTATCAAAATTCATGCCGTATCTGTGAAGCTTGATCTCAGATTGAGTTTAGGAATAAAGTGATCAAATGAGCCTCTTGGGAGTGTTGGCATCTTAGCAATGTTGCCTGCATGAACCTAGTTTGTAGACCATCAAGCCATGTGACAATGTGAAAGAGGGCAAGAGAGACATTTTTTTCCAACATCCCCTTGAAAGAATGAATACTTCAGTTCCAAAGCCAGAGGACGAGGGCCTGAAGATTGGCTATCCTGAGAGGTTGGAATGGTTACTGACCACAGTTAAGAGGTACCCCAGGGAATTTAAAGCTTTTTAGAATTTAGAGATGACTCCACAATTAAAATCAAGTACTCTGCTGGTTGATCTATGCAGAATGAAGCAGAAAACATCTATGTAGAATGATCTTTCCATTTATGAGTATGTATGTACGTAAAATGTATGAGTGTAGAATGATCTATGTATACAGAAGTATCTATGGATGTTGATCCAGTGTAGAATGACTCCAAAAGAGTCAAATGGTTTTTGAATGGAGAACCACTTTCAAAAGAAGATCAGCAGAGACCTCTATCTCAAGATTAGAGGGGTTAAAAGTAAGAGTCCTTAAGAATAAGATTTCACTTTGTTCAAGTCATGAAATTTACACATGATGGAATGGATTATAGTAGCATGAGTTTTGTTTCTAGAAACTCACTGTTAGTCACAATATGAAATACACAATTTCTCCTGCCCTGACAGCTCTCAAGTCCCACTTACAGACACATAGATTTACAGGTCCTTTTATACTGAACTTTAACATCACTAACAGGAAGAAGCTAAGGTAAAGAGGATCCATCAGCTCCTTTCCACATATCATTTTTCAGAAAGAACTAGTAAGCTGAAGTGGAAACATTCCCCACCTAGTTTTCTTTTTCTGGCTTAGAATCAATCTTTATAACTTGTTATATTTATTCTTTATGGTTTTGTAAGAAATAACCTATAGCTGGTGCGTCCTCCCCACAGCTCACATATGGCCTTGAGCAGCAGATGATGCAGCCCCATGAAAGTGTAAATTTTCAGCATCACTGTGTCATGTTCAGTGTTCAACTGTGTGGGGGACAATGGAACACTGTTTAGAGGAAAGCACAGTGCAATGCTAACTCTGTGCCCAAAGCAAACATACAGTCAAATCGAAACCCACATATATCAGCTGTTACATGCACCCTTGCGACCTGGCCATTGCCAATAACTACATTCCAAACTGCCTATGTGTATATGTGTGTGAAGACAAGCATTTATAATTAAGTGGAACTGTATTTCTTATTTAGTTGTTATACTCAGTCTTGGCTTATTTTGTAAAATAATTATGTTAAAATAGTTTATTAGCAGCTATGGTAAGAAAGTATAGAAATATTTCAAGTTGCTTCTGCTCACAATTCATAATTATTATGTATAATTATATCATTAATGCTAAAAATGCAATGTAATGGTTGCTTATTTGTTGATTTTTGGATGTATAGAGTTGCAATGAGACATTCAACTAAAATTTTTTTGATCATATCTCTTGGCTACATTTTTATAAAATCTATTTTTCCACAATAAATTACCCCTTGCTTGATAATCAGGGTTTATTCATGTTGTTGCTTTCTTGCAGTACAGTCATTTGTGAACAACCATTTTCAAAGACGGAGCACATGAAGAATAAAATTAGATCAAAAGTTCTGACGAGCACCTTGAGAACTCACTTCCACCAAACCAGACACTGATGCATTAGTTTCACAAAAACTAGTTTACCTTTGTGCCTCCCTCTCTTTTTAAAGTTATAATAAAAATATTTAAAAAGGAAGATTTTTACTTACACACATTAACTGTATTACGCGTTTTATATGTCCTGCAGGGCAATTCCTCTTCACTCATTGTGGCATAGGCAAGCCAAAAGGATGGACAACAATAATCTAAAGGAAAAATTCTGTTTTCTGACCACAGAGAAGTGCTTTTAGGAACTCAGTGATGTTTAGCCAAGCTCTGCCTTGTTCATAAATTCAACATGAGCCCTGTAACAGTGCAGATTTCTTTGAAGCTTCGCAGTTGACTGGGACTGGGCAGCCTCTCCCCCAGCCATGACAGTCAAGGCTGTGATTTCCACTGCCAAGTGGAATGCAGTCGATTAGGTCCTAGAAGAGCAGTGAGAAGAAAACTTAGAAAGCTAAACCCATTGCTGGGAAAGAAGTGCCCTCATGAGTGAGGCTACAGTAGAATATGTAACGAAAGAAATGCAAATAATCCCACAAAAGAAGTGTGAGATCATGCTCTGAAAAAACCATTTTAAATCTGCAGATGGTGAGAATGACTACCAGGCTATAGCTTCAACAGGAAAAATAACTCAGCACTCAGAAGCGAAAATGAAGAGTCTGGTACCAGACAGCACTGAATCTACTGTTGTAGGCCAATGTGGTGTTGATTGCCTTGAGAAAATACAGGTGCCAATACTTATGTGGAATTTTTTCTTTAGAGGAGGACTCTTCTGGGGGCATGGATCTGGTCTATAAGATTCTTTTTATTCTAAAACACTAGTGAGAAAGAGTTACCTTACAAACGACTTTAGAGTTTGCTTCTCCCATTCCTACTATGTTCTTTGCCTTCAGGGGCCAGGGATTTTATTGTTGAGGATGAAGCGCATTAGTTGGTAGAATTATCTGTCTAATACCCACATCAATATTCCCTGCTTAGTATTCCTGGGCTTCCTTGCTGTGTTTTGTGAGTCGTTATCAGATTCTGTTTATGTCACCATCATCTACACTTCATGATTATATTTGTGACCTTGGTCATATCACTCATCCTCTCTGTGTCAGTAACCTTCTTTGATAAAGAAGAATTGCAGTTACTTTTAAGCTCTTTAGAGAAAGATTTATATCCTTAGTTATTTGTGAAATATTTAACATAGTAGTAGGAATTGTGTTGCTGAGATGGTACTTAAATTTAAAAGAATATACGCTGAATTTCCTACTGGAAATTCTACTTTCTTTTTATTGTCTATTTGTCAGAAACAAGGCAATTAAGCAAAGCATGATATTATCATAAACTGCTGCTATATGTTTTAGCATGTTGTGGTTTAGATCTATACACTGTAAATAAATCATGGTTCTTTTCACTATGACACGTGAAAATTCTATGCCCAGAATACTTGAGGCATACATGAGTAGCCAGATAAAATATATTATGCTGCATTTCTAGGGGAAATTAAAATGTCTTTGAATAAAGCATACAGTAAAGTCTTAGATCCACCCAGCAATTTTAACCAATGTTCATACAACTTTAGTCAAATTGTCTTTTACCAAATACTTGGGTGGCAGGCTTTTTGCTGGCCATCAGAGTTTTAAGAAAAAGATAGACTTCTTCATTCATGAGCTTATAGTCTAACAGGAAAGATAGACTTTGTACTAAAAGGAAAGGGTAGTCATTAAATGTTTTAAAACAGGAAATACTTTGCAGTGCCTTGTATTTTAGAACTATCATTCTGAGTTTTCTCTGAAAAAAGTTTTGTATATGGGGATTGTAGTGGATTGATAACTGGTGGTCAATTTAAATACCAATTGAACTGAATCAGCACAGTGCTCAGCATGGATGGCTCACCTGAAGACTGTTGCCAGCATTAAAAAGGAGACCTGGAGAGGAAGAGTAGCCTTGTGAGTTCTTCTAAGTGTTGTTTGGAGCCATTGGCTCTTCTGGAGGAGCTTATCATGCTGGCTCCCCTGATGTGTACTTGGCTGTTATCATTGGAGGAGCTCGGGACCTTGTTGCTGACAATGGCTGTGTTTCACTTTGGGGGAGCTTTGGTCCTTACTTTGAGCATCGCTTCCTAGCTTTGGAGGGGAAGATATATGCTGTTTAATCCCCAGGAGAAGCTTGCCACGCTGGCTTCCTGGTATGTAGTTAGCTGTTCTCAATGTTTGGGGAGCTCAGGACCTGGGGACCCCATTGTCACTGATGATGGCTGTGGTACTTTGCGGGGGAAGCCCTGGTCCTTATTTTGAGCATCGTTTCTTGGCTGCAGTACAGAGCCCTCAGCCTGCTAGCATAGATCCTTTACCCTGCTGGCA